>CM027119.1:38066157-38314482 GCA_015476505.1 Urochloa ruziziensis | reverse complement strand
AAGAACACTCGTTTTGATGCCTTTTGTCGTGATCTTGGTCTCGAACATCAATTTTCTTCGCCATATGTTGCTTGTCAAAATGGAGTTGTTGAAAGGAAGAATCGAACACTTTGTGAGATGCTAGGACGATGCTAGATGAGCATAGGACTCCTAGGAAGTATTGGGCAGAAGCGGTGAATACAACTTGTCATGTTTCAAATCGGATTTTCCTTCGTGTTTTCAAAAAGAAAACTTGCTATGAGCTTTTCCATGGTCGTCCCCCCCGTGTGAGTCACTTTCGGGTTTTTGGTTGCAAGTGTTTCATTCTGAAGAAAGGAAATTTGGACAAGTTTGAGCCTCGTTCGATGGATGGAATTTTTCTTGGTTATGCTAATCATTCTCGAGCATATCGTGTGCTCAATCTTAGGACTAACCAAATCATGGAGACTTGCGAAGTCACCTTTGACGAGACCATTCCGTGTAGCTCTTCTGTCTTTGAGTGTGCAGGTGATGATGAATTGGGACAATCCATCTTTGAGGAAGAACAGCTTGATGAGGAAGATGATGAGGAGAATCATGCACCGTGTGGAGATCGTGTACCTTCTACTTCCACTACTACTACGACGTTCGATGACGGCCCCACTGCTACACCTCCGTCGAGTCGCGCACATGATCGAGTTCAAGTGGAAGCTGATGTTGAGGGGGAGGCAATCTCGAGGCGAGAAGCTCCCCGGCTGGTACAGAGGGATCATCCACCTTCGAAGATCATCGGGAACTTGGATGAACGTACTACATGGTCGAGGTCACAGAATATCTCACATTATGCTCATTCTGCTTTTGTTGCGTCTTTTGGGCCCAAAAATGTTGGACACGCTTTATCTGTTTCCGATTGGGTCAATGCCATGCATGAAGAGCTTGAAAACTTTGAGAGAAACCAGGTGTGGAAGTTAGTAGAACCACCTCCAAATTGCCATCCTATAGGAACCAAGTGGGTGGTCAAAAACAAGAGGGATGAGGGTGGTGAGATAGTGAGAAACAAAGCGATGTTGGTTGCTCAGGGGTTTTCGCAGCAGGAGGGGATAGATTATGAGGAGACATTTGCTTCTGTTGCCTGTTTGGAGGCAATTCGGATCCTTCTAGCATTTGCAGTTGCAAAAGGGTTCAAATTGTACCAAATGGACATGAAGAGTGCCTTCTTGAACGGGGTGATCGATGAAGAAGTGTATGTGAGGCAGCCCCCGGGTTTTGAGAATGAGAGATACCCACACCGAGTGTACAAACTCCACCGAGCTTTATATGGCCTAAAGCAAGCACCCAGAGCGTGGTATGGCAGGTTGAGGGGGTTCTTGCTTAGCAAGGGGTTTGTGATGGGAAAGGTTGATAAGACGCTCTTCCTGTTGAGAAATGGCAATGATCTTTTAATCGTTCAGATTTACGTGGACGATATCATTTTTGGTAGCTCTTCTCACGATCTTGTTGCCAAGTTTGCAGACAATATGAGCAGGGAATTTGAGATGTCGATGATGGGAGAGTTGCAGTTCTTTCTCGGGCTACAGATCAAGCAAACCAAGGATGGGACGTTCGTGCACCAAAGCAAGTACACCAAGGACATTCTCAAGAAATTCGACATGAGCGACTCCAAGCCGATGACTATGCCGATGAGTACGACTACAGCTTTGGATGCGGATGAGGACGGAGAACCAGTGGACCAGAAGGAGTACCGGAGCATGATTGGCTCCCTCCTCTACTTGACGGTGACGAGGCTGGACATACAGTTCAGCGTGTGTCTGTGCGCTCGTTTTCAGGCTTCACCGCGGACTTCACATCGTCAGGCCGTCAAGCGTATTTTCAGGTATCGCAATTACTCCTGAGCTGGGTCTTTGGTATTCTGTTGATTCCTCACTTGCACTCCATGGTTTTTCTGATGCGGATTTTGCTGGGTGTCGTGTTGATCGCAAGTCTACTTCTGGTCAGTGTTAGTTTCTTGGTTCGTCTCTTGTGTCTTGGTCTTCTCGCAAGCAGTCTAGTGTAGCCCAATCCACCACAGAAGCCGAGTATGTTGCTGCTGCTAGCTGTTGTACCCAGTTGCTTTGGATCACCTACACCTTGAGAGATTTTGGATTAGACGTGTCCCATGTTCCACTTCTTTGTGATAGCACTAGTGCTATCAGCGTAGCCAAAAATCCTGTGCTTCATTCCAAAACCAAACATATAGAAGTGAGGTACCACTTTCTAAGAGATCATGTGGAGAAAGGAGATATTGAGCTTGCCATGTTTCTACCCAAAACCAGCTTGCAGACATTTTCACCAAACCACTTGACCAAGCTACCTTCACCCGCTTGCGAGGGGAACTTGGTGTGTGTGCGTTTTTCTGAGCTGAGTTTTGGAGGCTTCTCTTGTAGCATATGTATACTATTGTACCATCTTTGTATCTTGATGTACATTTTTCTGTTTTTGTATCTTGATGTCTAGTTTTTCATCTTTGCATCTTGTGATATATCATGCTGCATTTGTATCATATCTTAGGATGAGCTTCTCCTATATACAGTGATTGCTACAACTTGCTACATTTTAGAGTCTAGGCAGGCTGGCTAGGGATTGATTGTATGGATGGCTATGCTCTTGATGGTTTCGATATATATTCTATTGAGATAGTCTCTTTTTGAATTAAAATGACAAACTGAACTTAAACTCTTTCACCCATGAGTAAATGCCTTTGCATGTCTTGTTTGAGCCGAAATGGCTATATCTTGCTTAAGATCATGCTAGGATGTGATATTCTTTTCAATTGGGTCAAAAACCTTTATCATTGTAAATGTTTAGCCCAGGCTTCATCTTGTGGAGGAGCATAAGCTTCTTTTTGTCGCAAAGACATTTCATGCGCCATGCTTAATTTGAAAAACTTGAAAAATGAGATGTCTATGCTTGAAAGAAGAAAGATGAGAAAAAGATATATTTGCAGAAAATTATGCTCATGTCTCTATTCTTTCACCATTGCACACACTTGCACACATGGGTGCTAAGCGGTTGCATGTTGTTTGCCGGAGAAGTCTCCCATGAGAAGTGAACACATGGCTCCGTGCTTTGACATGACATGAGGTAGAACTTGGGCGTTTATGATGATCTTTTGTCAAGAATGCTTGTCCTTTCATGTTTTTGGTGAGATGAGGTTCATTTTTGCTTGAACAATCCATGGTTAGGACTTTGCTCATGTGGTGACATTTTTGATAAAACTACACAACTTGCTCATGGCTTTGTCAATTGGATATATGTCTTTACCTTCTTGATGGCAATGCCCGTGTCACATGATGAACTATCTTGTTTGCCTCTTCTCTAACTTGTAGCATTTTGTATTGCTCATTGTATATTTGAGAAGCTTGTAGTTGCATCTTGTACATTTTTCCTTGATTTGTGCATTGTCAACAAGGGGGAGAATTTCTGGAGCATTTTGCAAGGGGAGAAGTAGCTGAATTTGTGAGAAAGCTTTTGCGCTAGAATTTGTTGGATTTGTGTGAGAAGTGAGAGTTTTGCCAAAATGAGAGTTTTTGAAAATTTGTGAAGTTTCTGAGTGTTTGAGCATTGGAATATGTTGCTGGGCATATTTGGAAGGTTTTCAAGTTGAAACGGCATCGTTGCGGGTTCGTTTGTGCAATTTTGGCACTTTTGGGTTTGGTCATCTGTCAGGGGCGGTTTAACCGCCCCCCTGGGCGGTTTAACCGCCCCTGTGCTGTGTGCACAAGAGTTGTGAAACTTTGAGCAATTTCAAGTGTTTTTTTGCATGCACAAGTTCACTTGTTCAGGGGGAGTTGCATCTTTGCAGGGGGAGTGTCTTGTATGTCCTGAAAAGTGATTTGGAGGTTTTGAGATTTGTGATTGGTGCTTTGTGCTTTTGCTCTTTTGCCGATGGTGTTGAGCCCTTTCGCTTCTTCTTGAAGGGTCGGCGTTTCTGGAGCTTTCTCTTGCAAAGTGACTTTGTTCTCGGCTTGTTCTTGCTTTTAGTCACTTGCTTTAGTCTTGTTTTCGATTTCTTTTATATTTTCTTTATATCATTGGTTACTATGTGTGTGTTGTCAATGCACTCATCAAGGGGGAGATTGAGGACCCAGTGTGTCCGAGGACCGGTGGATGGTCGCTACCTGGTGTGATGAGTGATTGACAACGTGGTGTGGATTGACGTTTCCCTTGGCTCAAGTATTGCAGGTGTAGAATGCGGCTTGGTTGCATTGGTGCAGGTGAAGAACAGGCACGAAAGGTCTTAGCCATGGCGGCCTCTGAGGAGCGGAGAGACAAGTAGGCTATGTTCGAGGGACCCGGTGGCCAGATGGATGTTGGTGGTCGTTACGATACGGTTTCACCACCAACATTCCGTCACATTTCAGGCTCATCTTGCTCATAACAAAGTAAAAGTGATTATTTCTAATGAGTTTCACAAGTTTTGTATAATCCGTGAGTGCAGGAGCAAGCAAGCAAAAGCTGAGCCATGTTTGACACAAAGCCAGGCCGGTCGGCCCCGTTCTGTGGCCAGTTGCCACGTCCTTGGTCAAGAAGATCACAAACACAACTCAGATGATCATGAGACGTGCGATCAACGTCGGTTTGATCCAAAGAACCCGAAAGGCCTAAGCTACATGTGCATGGATTGAAGGGCCCACCAACATTGGATTCTCGGACAACTTCAATCCAACACAACCGTTACCGACCTCAGGGTGCAATCCAGAGTGTCCCTGAAGAAGGCGGTGCCACGGGGCAGCAAGGCCAGGCCGATCGGCCTGGCCTAGGCCGGCCGGCCTCCCCCAGAGGCCACCACCTGTCCCCCTTCGCGTGGCAGTTAAGCAGAGTGTTAGCTTACACTTGACGCCTGCAACCGCCCCTGGAAGCTATAAAAGGGAACCTCCTTCACCTTGAGAAGGCATCCATCAAATCATCCAAAGGAGAGAAGAGTAGCTTAGTGAGTTTGTGCTCTCATCTTTAGAGTAGAGTAGGGAGAGAGTGGGTGAGTTGCTCGGGTGACAGCCGAGCTTTGTAGAGAGAGTCCGGGATTTCTCTCTCGGTCTCGTCTCGACATTTCTGCCCCCGAGGAATATATTCAAGAGTTATCTTCAGTAAGTCCTCGGTCTCTTGTCTTTAGTACTTCGCTAATTTACAACTTACTTTCAGCAAGTTATCATATTTATCTTTGATCTGTGGGTACCTGAGTCTGCGCGAGTGACAGTGACTCTTGTTTGGGGTTTCCTCTATAGCCCTTCGCGTTGGGTGGAGGTCAGTGACTGAAAGCTTAGGCGTGGTGCCTGTGCTGGCTAGTCATCTCAGGTTGTGTTGCACCCCACGGAACTGCAGTGGTAGGCGGCAGGTGGTGACAGCCCTGTCCGTCCTTTGTACTCCACCACGTTCGGGTGTACTCATAACAGTAGTGCTGAGCCCGGAAGAACCCCTCTCTCACCCCGTTCTGAGTTCTTCCCGTTCTAGCTGTCGAAGCAGATCAGGTTAGGTATCGATAGTTTGTCTGGGGTAACGAGTAGCTAACTAAAGTCAAGCTCTCTACCCATTTATCCTTTTTCTCCTTGGTGGATCCGGTTAGAAAAGTTCTAGGCTAGTCGCGTCTGCCGTTCCTTGGATTCGATATCCAGCTTCTTACTCCCCTGGTGAAAGGCTACATCGGACTCCATGCGCTTGCGGATTTTAGTTAGGCTAAGGAGTGCCAACAAGCTTTTCTGGCGCCGTTGCCGGGGAACGGTAGCAACACTAGTGTAGGATCTTTTTAGCCGTACACTTTTACCCCCATAACCATCTACCACATGGAGTTTTCTCCTAGTTACCCAACGGTTCCATCTAGCGAGTATTTGGAACCGCCTTCATCTTGCCACCCCATACCACCTCATGGCTTCGAGATCCGTCCCAGTCTCATTGCCATGGTTCGTGCACAGTCTTTCGGTGGAACGAAGGACGAAAGTCCCTATGCTCACTTGCAGGTTTTCGAGGAGAATTGCTCTCTTCTGATTATACCCGGCGTAAACCAAGACACTATACGATGGAAACTTTTCCCATTTTCTCTGATGGGAAATGCAAAATCTTGGTACGACCGGACTGCAAGGGGATTTAGCGGAGATTGGATCAAGTTGAAGGACGAGTTTTGTCTGTTCTTTTACCCTGTCTCCAAGATCTTGAAACTCAGAGTTGAGTTGATGACATATCAGCAAGGCAATGAGTCACTTGGAGCCACGTGGGAGCGTTTCATAAAATTGGCCAACTCAGGGCCACCGCATAACATTCCAGAGGAAATGCTTATGCAGCATTTTGTTGGTGCATTGAAGCCGAAGAGTGCACAGTTCTTGAACATCACCTCCGCAGGGTCAGTGCTATACAAGACAGTGGACGAGGTACGAGAAATCTTGGAAAAGGTTCTCAACTCTACCGAGTACACTGGCGTCTTCGACGACCCACCAACACCACCAACAACCCCCACAGACAAACAGCCACTACTCGCCCTCACATTCGATCTGCCTCCTCCGATCATAGAGGAAGTGCTCGAACACCCCAAGTCCTCAGACCATGAAAATATTCTTGACGATCTGCCGCACTTCATTCCCGAGCTCTTTACAGAAGAAGAGTACTTGGAGATCGGCAATACATCACGTATGCCCATGGAACAAGTGTGCGCAAGTTCAAGGTCTAAGGCGTTCATTCCAGAAGTCGTACCGCAGATCGAGGGTTTATCTGCGATCATGAACAAGGAATGGACGGAGGAAATTGAAAGTTGCGAAGACATCATCCGAATTACCCGCAACTTCAGAGTACTCCATTGTGCTATTGAGGGAACTGACTCTCAGGAAGTTGCCTACGACCCGAAGGTCGGGAGTAATATCATATCAAGTGCACTCGCATCACAAGTGCAACCAGACGAACCCCGGTCCTTCTCCCGTAAGCACCTCAAGTGGATCGACGGCCAAATGATGGAATGCAGAGGAATCATCCGTGTTGTGCCCGTACACATGGGACGCAACAGGATTTTCCTAGACTTCCACATTTTCAATATCCCTAGCGGCGACAACTTCTTCCTGATCGGACAGCCAATAGAGCACCTTGCCAACCCGAACCATGATCGAGCCACGATACAGTTCAAGGTTGGTAAAGAGATCATCCCGGTCAGCCTTGTGCGGTCAGTGAACACTATCGCAGAGGCCCGATCCGAGACAGACCCAGTGGAGAAAGCAGTTAGCTCCGCTCAAGAAGAGCAAGCTCAGTCCTCACAGGCTGAAGAGGCTAACCATTTCATCCAAGAGCCAGAAACGGACGATTTTATAAAACTCGACGAGGAAGAAAAGCCACAACACCCCCCTCCTGAGTTGAAGCCGCAGCCTCCTGGACTTAGATACGCTTTCCTCCACAATGACCGACGCTCGCCAGTTGTCATCAGTGACAAACTGACAGAGAATGAGACTCGGCAGCTTATCACAGTCCTAGAGAAGCACCGGTCTGTCTTCGGGTATTCTCTACAGGACTTGAAGGGGATCAACCCCAGCTTATGCACCCATCGCATACCTATGGAGCCGGACCATACGCCGTCTAGAGAACATCAACGACGGCTGAATGATGCGATGAGGGAGGTAGTCAAGAAAGAAGTGTTGAAGCTTCTGCACGTGGGTATAATCTACCCCGTGCAAGACAGTGAATGGGTCAGCCCAGTTTAAGTTGTGCCGAAGAAGGGTGGAATGACAGTTATCCAGAACGAGAAGAATGAACTGATCCCTCAGAGGACCGTTACTGGATGGAGGATGTGTATCGATTACAGGAAGCTTAACAAAGCTACCCGTAAAGATCACTTTCCTCTCCCCTTCATCGACGAGATGCTTGAGCGGTTGGCAAACCACTCATTTTTCTGCTTCCTTGATGGATACTCTGGTTATCATCAAATTCCTATTCATCCCGATGACCAGAGCAAGACTACCTTCACCTGCCCCTACGGAACGTTCGCCTACCGGCGGATGTCTTTCGGCCTATGCAATGCACCTGCTTCATTTCAGCGGTGTATGATGGCGATATTCTCTGACCTGATCAAACAGATCATGGAAGTATTCATGGATGACTTTACCGTCTATGGTAAAACCTTCGATAACTGTCTTGAGCACTTGGAAAGAGTCCTCAAGAGGTGCGAAGAGCATCACCTTATCCTAAATTGGGAAAAGTGCCACTTCATGGTCAGAGAAGGAATTGTGCTGGGACACAAGGTGTCAGAAAGAGGAATAGAAGTTGATAAGGCAAAAATAGAAGTTATTGAGCAAATACCACCCCCGACGAATGTCAAGGGTGTGCGAAGTTTTCTGGGTCATGCTGGCTTTTACCGAAGATTCATCAAAGATTTCTCCCGGTAGCCAGACCTCTTACAAGCCTCCTGGCTAAAGAAGCACCCTTCAACTTCGACGATGATTGCCTTCTCGCCTTCTACACCCTCAAGAAGGCACTTATCTCAGCTCCCATCATACAACCGCCCGATTGGAATCTTCCATTTGAGATCATGTGCGACGCTAGCGACTATGCAGTCGGGGCAGTGCTCGGTCAATGCAAGGATAAACAGCATTATGCTATATCTTATGCAAGCAAGACATTGACCGGAGCGCAGTTGAATTACGCGACAACGGAGAAGGAACTCCTGGCAGTGGTGTTTGCCATGGACAAGTTCAGATCTTACTTGGTTGGTGCCAAGGTGATAGTATACACAGACCATGCTGCACTAAAGTACCTCTTGACCAAGAAAGATGCCAAGCCACGACTCATCCGTTGGATTCTGCTCCTTCAAGAGTTTGATTTAGAAATACGAGACAAGAAGGGGACAGATAATTGTGTGGCAGATCATCTCTCAAGAATGTAGGTTCAAGGGTCAGATCTTCCGATCAATGACTATCTCAGAGATGATACTCTCCTCAAAGTCACCACATCCAGTCCATGGTACGCAAACTTGGTAAACTTCATGGTGACTGGATATGTGCCTCTAGGAGAAGACAAAAAGAAGTTAATCTACCTCAGCAGATTTCACCTTTGGGATGACCCCTATCTGTTCAAGGTTTGTGCTGACGGGTTACTCCGACGATGCATCCCTCATGAGGAAACACATAAGATCCTTGATCGTTGCCATTCATCACCGTACGGAGGACACTACAGAATTTTTCGAACCCATGCAAAGGTCTGGCAGAGTGGATTCTTCTGGCCAACCATGTATGGAGACGCTAAGGAATTCGTACGGAAATGTGCCAGGTGTCAGAGACACGGGAATATCAACGCCCGTGATGCTATGCCACTGCAAAATAACCTCCAGTTGGAGATTTTCGATGTGTGGGGAATAGACTTTATGGGTCCTTTCCCTGCATCCGAGCAGTGTGAATATATCTTGGTGGCAGTCGACTATGTTTCCAAGTGGGTGGAGGCACTTCCGTGCACGGCAGCCGATTCAAAAAATTCACGGAAGATGTTCGAAGAGATCATCTTTCCCCGTTTTGGAGTACCTCGAGTCGTGATCAGTGATGGAGGATCACACTTCATCGACAAGACGTTCCGGAAATGCCTAAGCGACTTAGGAGTGGACCACCGAGTGGCTACACCTTATCACCTCCAGACCAGCGGGCAAGCAGAAACATCAAACAAACAAATCAAGAACATTCTGCAAAAGACGGTCAATGCAATGGGGACAGGGTGGAAGCGAAAGTTACAGGAAGCACTTTGGTCATATAGAACAGCGTTCAAAACACCGATAGGGATGACTCCCTACCAATTGGTGTATGGCAAGACATGCCACTTACCGGTTGAGCTAGAATTCAAGTCCCATTGGGCGATCAAGAGGTGGAACATGGATCTCCAGACGGCCAGACTCAAAAGAAGAATGCAATTGGCCGAGCTGGATGAATGGAGGGAAAAGGCCTACCACAACGCCAAGCTATATAAAGAAAGAACAAAGAGATGGCATGACAAGTGCATCAAGATCAAGCATTTCAAAGCGGGAGATCAGGTATTACTCTTTAACTCCCGTATTCGCTTGTTTGGTCATGGTAAGCTTAGAAGTAAGTGGGAAGGTCCTTTTGGAGTCTTAGATGCCACCGATCATGGCGCGATAACCCTCCAGGATAATGACGGAAATACTTTCAAGGCCAATGGCCAAAGATTGAAAATATTTCTCGAATCCGAAATGCCGGAGCTCGGATAGATGGACGTCTACGAGCTAACCGAGATACCGAGTCCAGGTCCGGGCGGGACCTAAAAATGGCCCTTATCTAGGATAGATTTCCCTTTTCTATTTTTCTTTTCCTTTTCTTAAACTTTTTCTAGCCAAACCATAAAGACTTTCTGGTAGAAGAGCAAAGGAAGCATGCACGAAAAATTTCATGGGCTCTCGGGACAAGGCCATGTCGGCCGGCCTCACACAGGCCGGCCGGCCCCACCCAGGCCGACCGGTCCAGCACCGGCTCGACTCGGGACGCTCCTCGTTTGAATGAGTCTCGCTGCTATCCTTTCCGAGAATTCGTGGGGTTCCGAAGGGAGGAGTGTCGTTTTAAAACGAAAGGCCCCCGATCTTCTTCTCCCTCAGAACTCTCGAGCCTCCTTCTCCAGAAACGTCCCTTCCTTTGAGAGATCTCAGCCACGGCCTCGCAATCAAGCCACCAAGACTCCAACTCGGCCTCTCACGGCAGCCGTTCCCCGTCCGAGTCCTTGAAAGGGACACCGGGCTCCTCCAACTCCAGCAGCATCCGAATCATTGAGAGGGCGGCGTTCGTCGACGTCGTCGCCGCGCAGCCGGAGGCCCGGCGGCCACTCTCCCAGGCCGATCGGCCTGGGGCAGGCTGGCCGGCCTCCCCTCGCTGCCTCTCTGGCTCGCCTTTGGGCAGAGCCTCCCTCCGTGATCCTCAGGAGGAAGGTCAGGGGAGTTCGCAGCCCAAGACGCCCCGAAGGCCAACTACGGGACTTTTGTCCCCGAAGAAGGCCATCGGGAAGCGCCTCGTCTCCTCGCCGCTCAAGAAGGAGATTGTGCCGCTCTTCATCTCCACCTCGCGGGGGTACTCACCGCAGTACACCCCGCGAAGTCCTAGCCCTCCACGCCGGGAAGGGCCAGGCATCGGGAAGGGGCTTTTCCTAGCCCCTAAGAAGCCCGACGAGGGGAGGAAGCGTTTCATGACGCCCCCTCCGATCCAAGGACCTCCCAGACAGATGGAGTGGTTCGACGAGGAGGAGGAGGAGGACATAGAGGAGCTGAGGAGGAAACTCGCCGCGCTGCAGCTAAGGATCAACAACATGGATGAGCGCGTGGCGGAGGCGGTGATCGGGCAAATGGAGGCCGATGACAAGATAGAGATCCTTCGCAAGGCGATGGCCTCCAAGGTCAAGCGCCTCGCGAAGGCCACCGGCAATGAACACCTCTACCGCCCAAAGGAGGAGTAGTTAGGATTAGAATTAGTTTAGACTTTTGGGTGCTAGTTTAGATTTCCCTTTGATTTCTTTCATTTAATTTTCCCTTGTATGCAGCACCCCCACATTTGTTTCCCCTTAGTTTGAATAAAATAAATTGATTTATTTGAAAGAAGAGGCTCATATATAAAGAAAAGAATAAAATGAATGGTTGGTGCACACTTGTGTGCCAACCAAACCCTCGGACTGATTTTTCAGTGAAGCACGCAGAAAAACTGATGTACAGGAGCTGTACTGGTCGCTGGCCAAGGCACGACCAAACCTGGCACAATGCCAGGCCGGCCGGCCTAGGCCAGGCCAGCCGGCCCCCTGCTGAAGCCGTTCGAGGAGATCCCGTGCCCAATGCGTAATCTTGCGAATCACATGAACGAGGAACCTGAATCGGGACGCTTGGCTACAATGCCAGGCCGGCCGGCCTCTACTGGGCCGATCGGCCTGGGCCTGTGGCCAACGTCGTTGACTCGACTCCAGGACACGGTTTGTAACCCCTACATTTGATCCCTTCGTGATTTTGATCCAAATAAAATTCCTGGCTAAATAATGTTAAAACTTGATCAAAATTCATGAAAGTGAACCCCTACATGACACCTTGGATATACTTGTGATATTTCATGAGAACGTATTTCATTGCCTTGGAACTTTTATTAGGATTGCCTGATTCTCGTTAATTGATTCTTATGATATAATGATTTGAGAAGTTGAGCCATCCGATTCAAGGTTTTGGAGATTGTTTTTGAAAATAAAACTTAAGGCAACCCTTGTTATCATCAACTTGAAATGTCCTATCCAAAGACATATACCAAGTTCAAGTTGAAACTTCTACATAGCTACCTTCTAAATTTTGAGCTTGCTCGAATTTCTTGCCTTCACGTTCGTGCTATCTTGTTCATCATGGCCATTCACGTACACGAGCATCAATAAAGTCCAAATTGTCGAAAGCTCCTCATTCCCCTGAAAAAAAAGAGATGATGAAGAAAGGAATGATACAATCCTTATCTTCAGAAAGAAAAAAAAAAGAGAGAAAGGGGAAAGATGAAAGATGCTTGAACAAGGACTCAACCATCAAAGTACACATGCACTTGGCCAAGGTGTATGAGTAGTAGGAATGATTAGACAAGTTCTTCGATCTCGCAAAATAAATAAAGAAGAGTGAGCAACATCTCCAAAACTCCACCATATAACATAGAGAGGCTTGATTCTAAGCCCAGGTGAGGATCTAAACACTATGAGTGATTGAGAGATGTTGAGAAATAACAAGGGAATGCCTCGTTTTCTTTATAAAATTATCAAAAACTCCAAATGCCAAGAGGAAGAAGTGCTCGACCAATCAATGAGTTGTTCTAAGACTCAAGTGATGAAGATGAGGGTGTTAGCCACCAGAATCCAAGGTATGAAAGAAAACTCAGAAATATGACTTGTGTATACCTTGAGCTCATGACCCTGATTTTGCGAAAGTCCCGGTGGTTTAATTCATTCTTTGCTAAGGGACTACCAAAGTTCAGGTAGGGGGGCGTGTTGGTGGTCGTTACGATACGGTTTCACCACCAACATTCCGTCACATTTCAGGCTCATCTTGCTCATAACAAAGTAAAAGTGATTATTTCTAATGAGTTCCACAGGTTTTGTATAATTTGTGAGTGCAGGAGCAAGCAAGCAAAAGCTGAGCCATGTTTGACACAAAGCTAGGCCGGCCGGCCCCCTTCTGTGGCCAGTTGCCACGTCCTTGGTCCAGAAGATCATAAACACAACTCAGATGATCATGAGACGTGCGATCAACGTCGGTTTGATCCAAAGAACCCGAAAGGCCTAAGCTACATGTGCATGGATTGAAGGGCCCACCAACATTGGATTCTCGGACAGCTTCAATCCAACGCAATCATTACCGACCTCAGGGTGCAATCCAGAGCGTCCCTGAAGAAGGCGGTGCCACGGGGCAGCAAGGCCAGGCCGATCGGCCTGGCCTAGGCCGGCCGGCCTCCCCCAGAGGCCGCCACCTGTCCCCCTTCGCGTGGCAGTTAAGCAGAGTGTTAGCTTACACTTGACGCCTGCAACCGCCCCTGGAAGCTATAAAAGGGACCCTCCTTCACCTTGAGAAGGCATCCATCAAATCATCCAAAGGAGAGAAGAGTAGCTTAGTGAGTTTGTGCTCTCATCTTTAGAGTAGAGTAGGGAGAGAGTGGGTGAGTTGCTCGGGTGACAGTCGAGCTTTGTAGAGAGAGTTCAGGATTTCTCTCTCGGTCTCGTCTCGACATTTCCGCCCCCGAGGAATATATTCAAGAGTTATCTTCAGTAAGTCCTCGGTCTCTTTTCTTTAGTACTTCGCTAGTTTACAACTTACTTTCAGCAAGTTATCATATTTATCTTTGATCTGCAGGTACCTGAGTCTGCGCGAGTGACAGCGACTCTTGTTTGGGGTTTCCTCTATAGCCCTTCGCGTTGTGTGGAGGTCAGTGACTGAAAGCTTAGGCGTGGTGCCTGTGCTGGCTAGTCATCTCAGGTTGTGTTGCACCCCACGGAACTGCAGTGGTAGGCGGCAGGTGGTGACAGCCCTGTCCGTCCTTTGTACTCCACCACGTTCGGGTGTACTCATAACAGTAGTGCTGAGCCCGGAAGAACCCCTCTCTCACCCCGTTCTGAGTTCTTCCCGTTCTAGCCGTCGAAGCAGATCAGGTTAGGTATCGATAGTTTGTCTGGGGTAACGAGTAGCTAACTGAAGTCAAGCTCTCTACCCATTTATCCTTTTTCTCCTTGGTGGATCCGGTTAGAAAAGTTCTAGGCTAGTCGCGTCTGCCGTTCCTTGGATTCGATATCCAGGTTCTTACTCCCCTGGTGAAAGGCTACATCGGACTCCGTGCGCTTGCGGATTTTAGTTAGGCTAAGGAGTGCCAACAATGGATCAAGTGTGGTTCACATGCTGGCAATAACGAGCAAGGGGACGTGGTTCCGGTGCGAGGTAGCGGCTCACAATCGAAGCTCGTACGCGGACATGAAGCTGGTGCAAGGTGGCGGCTAACGACCGAAGCTTGTACGCGGGGTTTGGTGATTTGGCCACAAAATCATCGGTGGACGGTTTCCCTTGGTTCGGGCCTCAAAACCAAGGCCGAGGACTCGATGAGGCGAGTTTGGGCTGCTGGGCCAAGTGTGGCTGCCAGGGGTGGTTTAACCGCCTCCCCCTGGGCCGGCCCAAAAACGGCGTCGAGGAGCATCGATCCGGAGGACACCCGGCGTGACTGCAAGGCTTGCGTCGGAGGGAAGCTAGCTTGCGGTGGAAGGTGTCCCAGCCCGAAAATATCTGAAACCAAATGGCAAATTTGCCCCTGAGGAGTATGTATCACTTAGGGGTAGTTTAGTCTTCAGAGCACCACCACTTGGACTACTAAGAGGCCCCCTAGGGCATGGTGGCTGCTATCTCTTCTAGTTATCTCTTTAGTTCTCTTTGGTTTTCTCCTTTGAACTAGTTTCCCCTTCATCCCCTCCACCTAGAACTATTTCGAATCATTCGTAGTTTGTATAGGTGAATTCATGGTTTGTTGATTGAGCTTGTTCTGTTCATCTTTGTGCCATGATTTGAATCCACGAGCTCCCTTTTCTTTTCCTATTTTCGAAGGTATTTTCGGAGCTATTTTTGGAGGATTTTCGTTCTTCACTTCCTAGGGCGTTTTCTCTCGGATTTCTTTGGGGGATTCACATATGAGTGCCTTGTGCCTCTTTTGCTGGTGATATCTTGCCCCCAAACACCGGGAATCGCTTCGGATTTGAAGTTTTCGGGATGAACTCGGGGTGGATGTGTTCTTCACGAGATCTGAGATTCCGGGAGTTCTAGTCTGTTTGAGGCCGAGATTTTTGGGGAATATACTCCACTGAAGGTGTACATCATCTCCCCAAAGTTTCGTCTCAAGAGCTCAAGCTGTTTGGGAGATCGATTCATGAGTTGACTTTTCCCCGAGAGCTCCCAGGCCAGGCCGGTTAAACCGTTTGGGAGAAGGTTTTGCCTCGTTTCGGTTCGTTTTTTGTTTGTTTCGATCGATTCGAGTTCCGCTGCGTCTTCCTTGTTTCTAGGGTCAGTAGCTTGACAGTGGCTACGTGATCTTGGCAAGATCGCTTTCGGAGGCGTTGGAGTTGATTTGGGAGAATAGCCGGATTGGTTGGAAAGAATTTTTATCGGCTCCCATTCACTCCCCCCCTCTCTGGTCGCCGTTTCGGTCCTTCACCGTCAGCGAGGACTTGTTCTACACGAGATGCACATGCAATAAGAGTATGATCTTGTACCGAGTCATCATTATTGCATAATGATAGACCCGGGGTGTATTGAGTGACACATTCACCTGGACAATTTTGGTCTGACCTTCCCTTTCTTTAATTAAGTTTGAGTTTACTCATTAAAAGTACTCGGGGGTGTTGATGGTGATTGTGTACACATCTATTAGGATTTAACTTTGATTCCTACACAAAACAGCAAGGGTGTGTGGGGTGATGTTTTTAACTTACATAGATAGCTTAAAGAGATGACTTATTAATTAGCCTTTTAAGCAAGGTAATTTCAACATTTTATTCTGCCAGTTTGGTTCTTTAGTTTAATGTGAGAAAACTACAGTATGCTCTTGGTGGTTTATTGATTTACTGATCAAAAACCAGACCAAGATCATGAATATATTGACCACAATAAATCAAACAACATCAGCACACTAACATCAAGAATAAATCCTAGTAAATGACACTATCATCAATTGATCCTTAGAAAACTACCGCAGCATATACTAGTCTAAACAAGCTCACATGCCAAAGGGGTAGCTTAAAAGGTCAAAGGATCTTGCTGTTTGGATTAGCCAAGTTTAAACTGTTATAAATTAAAAGAGCAAGTTAGCCGGCACAAACTAAGCTCTACTTTCTACTAGACATGCATCAAGGCATTGCAGAGCTGCTGTAAAAAGAATGAGCTCAGAAGCTGCACAGATTAATTAATTAAAATTGTTAGTCCAAACGTGCACTGACAGCCTAAACAATTAATAACTCACAATGTAGTGTGTAACTTTGTGCCAACTTTTTACAGAAGCCTAAACATTTCATTATCTACAACATACCCAAAAATTAGCACAAACAAAGCAGTAGATTTCAAACTATGCACAAATTTAAGTTTGAACAGATTTGAACTTAGTTCGAAATGTACATAGGAAACACCTATACATGCATTCTATAAAAGATAGAACACAGAACAGTGAGCCCAACAAAATTGAGTTTGCATTTTTCTGATTTTTGTGTGATTTTTAACCAATTTTACAATATCTCTGATTTGAAACCTAGATCTAAACAATCTATTAACAGATTAGCCCCCTGGAAACTTGCAGAAAGGACCATGGAAAGATCTATAGGCTTGCAATGTGGTCCCTAGGTCACGGCCGGCGGCGGGTTTGCCCGTAATTCGGCGATGTGGGGCCACGGAGCTGGACGAGATCATGCTAGGGTTGCTCACTGCCTCACCTCGAGCAAATCCGGTGTAGGAAACTCGGTCGTAGGTGGAGCGACGGCAGCAGGCGGCGGAGCAGCGCGGCGGCGACTCGGTCTTCACCAATGCCGACGACAACGGTGGCGGAGCAGTGCGGATGGGGCCTGGGGAAGCTGGAGTGGTGGCGTGGGCGAGCTCTAGGGAGGAATAAGTGGATGGGGAGGCCGGGACGGCAGGGTTTGGTGGCGACGGCCTGGCGGCGGCAATGGCGAGCGGCGGGGAGCTTGCGAAGAAGGGGGTGTCGAGCCTTTTATAGGCGGGCAGAGACGCGGTCCGGACGCTGGCTCAGAGTGGCGAAGCGGCCATGTGGAGGCTCGGGCGGCGCATGGCTTGGCGGCCACGGCGAGCTTGGTCGCCGGTCGGGCGACGGTCGCCGCGTCGGGGCTAAGCAAGGGCGCGGATTGGGGAGCAGCGTGGGTGTTGCGGAGGTCACGTCACGTTCGGGACACGGTAGTGCGGCCGATCGGGCAGCGGCGGACGGCGGTGCGCCGCGTGGCGTCAGGCGAGCGGCGGCTCGCCCGCGGTCGGGAGACCGGCAGGGGACAAAGGGAATGTCCGGCCACGCATGGGCCCGCCTGGAGTTGGGACGGCGCGTCGCATTAACGCCCCGGTCGGCCTCGGTGTTTGTGTCAGGCCACGGTGCCAAGTGGCGGGCGGCGGGCTGGAACGCGCGAGCGCCATCGCGTGAACGTCGTTCCATCGAACACCTACCGGGCGCCTATTGAAACCCGAATTCCTCCAAAATTTTGAACTGAAGTTCAAAATCTTCAATAAGCAAAGTTGTGTCCCAAACTACCAGCTACAAGTTTTGTAAAGGCTGACCAAGGGAAAAGTGAGTGGGTCGAGGGGAAAAATGAGATGAAAACCGGTGAACTCAAGTGCCGGCCAGCAGTGAACTTTTGAAGATCTGCTGACTTTGACTGGGATTTAAGGGGTCTTCCACTCGAAATCTTGAAATGAGCCAATTGACAAAAATGTGTCCCATTAAAAACTGAACAACTTTTGTTTTGGTCGATTTTCAAGTTCTTAAGTGAAAATTTGAATTCAAACCATGCAAACCAGGAAAGGCCCAACGTTCACCGAGGTGCAAAGGGTTTTGGGTGGACTTTCCTTAAGTGAAAATCTATATGGGGCTTAATTACACCTAATTAGGCTAAGACACAAGGTTTAACGGGTGATTAAGTTAATTAAACACCTAGATTGTCATAGCAGGTCATCTCTTCGTCGTCAGCCGCCTGAAGGCCCATGTCGGGAAGGCCCGTTGCGTCGTTGAGGCCCATCTCGAGGCGATCGAGCGCCTCCTCCACCATCTCGATAGTGACCGGTGCCGACGCCAGTGTCGGCCCCGCCGTCGGCTGGAGGTACTCTTCCAGTGTCGCGAAAGCCTTTGGCGACTGGAACGTTACCGCCTCTGGCCTTCTAGGCGTCCTATGGCTTGAACACCGGTCCGGACCAGGCATCAGTCCCAGATCCCTACAACAGCACATCAGACGAGTTTACCACTCTCTGAATGGAGTCGTTCTCCACTGCGTCTTGCTCCGGCAGATTTGCGGGCGAGCTGACCTGACGATGCCCACCACAGCCGCCACTCCCCCACATGTGACGGCGAGGGGAACGATCACGCTCCCTAAAGACGGCTCGTCTGCCGTAGCCCTGGCATCGTGGAGACTGGATTGTCGCTGGCCATCGCGGCCCTGGTCCCCATCAAAGTCATCACCCCTCATGTGCTCGTAGGATTTCCTTGGGTGGTCATTGTTGTATCGACGATGTTCATGGTCAGCTTCACGTTTACCCGCCTTTGCAGCTTCGTTGACTGCGCGGGTGGTCCGGTCATCTCGGCACCCATCCTTGACGACTGGCGCCCAGGTGGAACGACACCCAGGTTGGGGCAACTCATTGTTGTGCCTCCTATCGTGGTGGGGCAGGGCCGAAGAGCGAGAGCGCGCAGCAGTTTGGTGATGTCACGGCAACTGGGGCTGCTGCTGGTGTTGCCGGCGCGAAGGCAGTTCTCGGTGACCCGGCGCTTGGTGGCCGCGAGTGTGGCACTGTGGCAGTCTTGGGTGGCGAGACGGGCAAGCGGCCGCCTTGTGCCCCGAGCGACAGCACCAGAGGCATCGAATGGGGTATCGACAAGAGGAGGCCCAATGGTCACATGCCAGACAAACGAAACACTGACCAGTCATTTCCCTCTTGAATGCGGCGAGGCTGGAGGAGAGTTGAGGCCTTGAATAAGTGTTATGCTGGCACTGGTAGCCTCCCCTTGATTGCTCGTCCCTGTCACCCACCTTCCTCCACCAAAACCGCTGCTTGACAGACGTCCAGCCAGGCTGTGGCAATTGATGGACGCGACGGCCACACACTGCAGCTACAGTTGCAGCACAGTTACCCCTCTCCTCATCCTTATGCCTGTAGACGTAGCGGCCAGAGCGCCGTGCAGAGGAGTTATTCCACAACGGAGTGAACACCGATGATCGATTGTTGTGTGGTTGCTGTTGCCGCCAATGCTCAGGCTTAGGATTGGAGCGGCGTTGCGATTTGTTTTGGGTGTTGATGAGGAGACCCCTGGCTGCATCTGTGTAGGAGACCGGATGTCTCCCTGCTCCCTGCGCGGAGGGAGGATATGCGGCACGGCGACACCCAGCTGGCCGGGCAGCGGGACGCCGTGGCGCGGTGCCGAACAGTCGTCGTAGGAGGGTGGGTGACGCGAGTTTGGGCTTGTTCGCTGGCGGTAGCGGCACAGGCAGCGGGCGGAGGGGTGGGGACGGGCTGGCCGATGGCGTGGCTGGCCTCAAGTCCACCGCATCGAGGACGGGCCGACCGAATCTGGGCGGTGCAGGTGGTGAATCCGGGCAGAGGTCTACCAAATCGTCCCACCTCGACGCTCTGCTGACCGTGGAAGCGTGGGAGACCGGGGCGTTGACAGGGCGCAGAAGTTGTTGTATTGTGACTCAAATCCTACTTGGATTAGGACTCAATGGGGGTGTGTTTTAGGACTTCTAGTTCTACTAGGACTTGAGCGATGAATCCTACTAGGAGTAGGACTCCTACTTGCATGTATGGGGCTTTGGAGGTTACTATATAAACAAGGGGTAGAGGCTCTATCAAATCAATCAAGCCAAGGGCAAACACCAAGGTCTCATCCAAGGCTTGTGAGAAGCAATTAGGAGTGCTCAAGAGGAATAGGCTAGATAGTTCTATAAGCACTAGATTCTTGTATGAGGCAAGAATCCGAGGGTCCTAGAGAGTCAAGTAGAGTTGTGAGGGAGCGGCAATCACTTGTACTCTTTCGGAGTTGTGCTTAAAGAATTTGCGGTCGGCTTCGCCGAATTCTATTCTCTTGTTGTGGTTGCTTCAACGTCGTCAACTAGGGTTTTCTACGAGATTCGTCTACTTCGTTCTTGATACTGTGCAAGCTCGTGTCGTACTCGCAATATCCTTTCAAGATCCAAGGGTTGCTGCGCATAACGAGGGGTATCAGATTCTAACAAGTGGTATCAGAGCCAAGGTCGGATTGAGCTGATTTTGTGAGAAGGTCGGCAGTGCTAGGGTGCACGAAATCAAGACGATGTCAGGGATGTGGAATCAAGTAGAGAAATTTGATGGCAAAGGGAATTTCAGCGTGTGGTAGTGTGTGGTAACAGATGTGCTTGTCCAGCAAGGGTTAATTGATGCTCTTGAGGGGACCAAACCGGAGAGCAGAACCGCTGAAGACTGGAAGGTGATGGAGCGGAAGGCTGTCAGTACAATTCGACTATGTCTCTTCGATGAGGTAAAGTACTCGGTAATCAAGGAGAATTTCCCGAAGAAATTATGGAAGAGCTTAGAAGAATTGTATATGGCAAAGTCGCTGACAAATCGGTGGGTGCTGAAGCGTCAACTATTCAGGTTGCGCATGGAGGAAGGCACACGATTCGTTGACCATCTAAATGTCTTCAACAAACTTGTCACGCAGCTGGTTAGTGTGGATGAGGAAATTGAGGAGAACGATAAAGTCTTCATACTGGCTTCATCCTTACCACCATCATGGGAGCAATTGGTGATGAATATTCTCGTCGGGAAAACTACTCTCAACTTCAAGGAGACAGTTGCATACCTGTTGGAGGCGGAGTCCTCGAAGAAGCCACAGGAATCTTCATCCTCGGGTGAGGCGGAGTCCTCGAAGAAGCCACAGGAATCTTCATCCTCGGGTGATCAAGCATTGACTGTTTCAAGTGGAGCAGGCAAAGTCTTGAATCGCGGGAAGAAGAAAGGCAAGAGCAAGGGCAGCCGTACATGCTATCTTTGTGACAAAGAGGGTCACATGATAAAGGATTGTCCAAATTTGAAGAATATGAGAGGAGCATGCTCGGTGGCAAGTGAGGATGAAGGTGATATACTTATCGTCAGTCAACCAGGGACTATTCATGATTGGATATTAGATTCAGGGAGTTGTTTCCATGTATGTTCGGCAAGGGAGATGTTTGACGAAGGATCTCAACGCCCGGCGAATGGAATTGTTCACTTGGCGGATTGCAAGGAGTATGCTGTCACCAAGGTGGGAACAGTTACATTGGAGATGCATAATGGAACACATTGCACACTCACGGGAGTTCGGTATATCCCGGGTTTGAAAAAGAATCTAATATCTGTAAGGTCGCTAGAACTCCAAGGTTGTGGCTTATCACTTCGAGGTGGAGTTATGCAAGTTACTTGCAAAGGGCAGGTAATCATGAAAAGTATCTGGATTAATGGTGGATACCGAGTGATAGGAAATCTTAATGGCGGTGCAACCATTGGGAGATTTGGTAAAAATCCTGATCAGGAGAAGGAAGCTGTCTCGTCAACAGCAGGTACTCAAATCTCAGTTGCAGTCAAGTGCAAGGCGGCAAAGGTGGTTGCAAAATCTAACAGTCGTAGAGGTGAAGCTGCAAGCTGTTGGAAGAAAGAAGACGTGGTGGGACCGACGACCACGCAGTACCGGCGAGCAGGTGGAGCTCAGAGGCGGTACAAACCTATGGCATGGAGGGTCATAGGAGAAGGTGGTGTGGTTAACCAAACTACACAACGAAGGAGCTCTCAGGTGGAGGGTCCAGGCGCTCCAGCCGGGACACTCACACGCATATCGTGGTGATGTGCATGAGCCTCTGTGGTGGGGGCACTCTTGTGGTGGGAGTATAAAAAAAGAAGCCGATTTGGAGTGAATTCTTGGAGGAGCATGATGACTTCAATGGATTAGAGTCAAGGTGGAGATTGTTGTATTGTGACTCAAATCCTACTTGGATTAGGACTCAATAGGGGTGTGCTTTAGGACTTCTAGTTCTACTAGGACTTGAGCGATGAATCCTACTAGGAGTCGGACTCCTACTTGCATGTATGGGGCTTTGGAGGGGACTATATAAACAAGGGGTAGAGGCTCTATCAAAGCAATCAAGCCAAGGGCAAACACCAAGGTCTCATCCAAGGCTTGTGAGAAGCAATTAGGAGCGTTCAAGAGGAATAGGCTAGATAGTTCTATAAGCACTAGATTCTTGTATGAGGCAAGAATCCGAGGGTCCTAGAGGGTCAAGTAGAGTTGTGAGGGAGCGGCAATCACTTGTACTCTTTCGGAGTTGTGCTTAAAGAATTTGCGGTCGGCTTCGCCAAATCCTATTCTCTTGTTGTGGTTGCTTCAACGTCGTCAACTAGGGTTTTCTACGAGATTCGTCTACTTCGTTCTTGATACTGTGCAAGCTCGTGTCGTACTCGCAATATCCTTTCAAGATCCAAGGGTTGCTGCGCATAACGAGGGGTATCAGATTCTAACAAGTGGTATCAGAGCCAAGGTCGGATTGAGCTGATTTTGTGAGAAGGTCGGCAGTGCTAGGGTGCACGAAATCAAGACGATGTCAGGGATGTGGAATCAAGTAGAGAAATTTGATGGCAAAGGGAATTTCAGCGTGTGGCAGTGTGTGGTAACAGATGTGCTTGTCCAGCAAGGGTTAATTGATGCTCTTGAGGGGACCAAACCGGAGAGCACAACCGCTGAAGACTGGAAGGTGATGGAGCGGAAGGCTGTCAGTACAATTTGACTATGTCTCTTCGATGAGGTAAAGTACTCGGTAATCAAGGAGAATTCCCCGAAGAAATTATGGAAGAGCTTAGAAGAATTGTATATGGCAAAGTCGCTGACAAATCGGTGGGTGCTGAAGCGTCAACTATTCAGGTTGCGCATGGAGGAAGGCACACGATTCGTTGACCATCTAAATGTCTTCAACAAACTTGTCACGCAGCTGGTTAGTGTGGATGAGGAAATTGAGGAGAACGATAAAGTCGTCATACTGGCTTCATCCTTACCACCATCATGGGAGCAATTGGTGATGAATATTCTCGTCGGGAAAACTACTCTCAACTTCAAGGAGACAGTTGCATACCTGTTGGAGGCGGAGTCCTTGAAGAAGCCACAGGAATCTTCATCCTCGGGTGATCAAGCATTGACTGTTTCAAGTGGAGCAGGCAAAGTCTTGAATCGCGGGAAGAAGAAAGGCAAGAGCAAGGGCAGCCGTACATGCTATCTTTGTGACAAAGAGGGTCACATGATAAAGGATTGTCCAAATTTGAAGAATATGAGAGGAGCATGCTCGGTGGCAAGTGAGGATGAAGGTGATATACTTATCGTCAGTCAACCAGGGACTATTCATGATTGGATATTAGATTCAGGGAGTTGTTTCCATGTATGTTCGGCAAGGGAGATGTTTGACGAAGGATCTCAACGCCCGGCGAATGGAATTGTTCACTTGGCGGATTGCAAGGAGTATGCTGTCACCAAGGTGGGAACAGTTACATTGGAGATGCATAATGGAACACATTGCACACTCACGGGAGTTCGGTATATCCCGGGTTTGAAAAAGAATCTAATATTTGTAAGGTCGCTAGAACTCCAAGGTTGTGGCTTATCACTTCGAGGTGGAGTTATGCAAGTTACTTGGAAAGGGCAGGTAATCATGAAAAGTATCTGGATTAATGGTGGATACCGAGTGATAGGAAATCTTAATGGCGGTGCAACCATTGGGAGATTTGGTAAAAATCCTGATCAGGAGAAGGAAGCTGTCTCGTCAACAGCAGGTACTCAAATCTCAGTTGCAGTCAAGTGCAAGGCGGCAAAGGTGGTTGCAAAATCTAACAGTCGTAGAGGTGAAGCTGCAAGCTGTTGGAAGAAGGAAGACGTGGTGGGACCGACGACCACGCAGTACCGGCGAGCAGGTGGAGCTCAGAGGCGGTACAAACCTATGGCATGGAGGGTCATAGGAGAAGGTGGTGTGGTTAACCAAACTACACAACGAAGGAGCTCTCAGGTGGAGGGTCCAGGCGCTCCAGCCGGGACACTCACACGCATATCGTGGTGATGTGCATGAGCCTCTGTGGTGGGGGCACTCTTGTGGTGGGAGTATAAAAAAAGAAGCCGATTTGGAGCGAATTCTTGGAGGAGCATGATGACTTCAATGGATTAGAGTCAAGGTGGAGATTGTTGTATTGTGACTCAAATCCTACTTGGATTAGGACTCAATAGGGGTGTGCTTTAGGACTTCTAGTTCTACTAGGACTTGAGCGATGAATCCTACTAGGAGTAGGACTCCTACTTGCATGTATGGGGCTTTGGAGGGGACTATATAAACAAGGGGTAGAGGCTCTATCAAAGCAATCAAGCCAAGGGCAAACACCAAGGTCTCATCCAAGGCTTGTGAGAAGCAATTAGGAGCGTTCAAGAGGAATAGGCTAGATAGTTCTATAAGCACTAGATTCTTGTATGAGGCAAGAATCCGAGGGTCCTAGAGGGTCAAGTAGAGTTGTGAGGGAGCGGCAATCACTTGTACTCTTTCGGAGTTGTGCTTAAAGAATTTGCGGTCGGCTTCGCCAAATCCTATTCTCTTGTTGTGGTTGCTTCAACGTCGTCAACTAGGGTTTTCTACGAGATTCGTCTACTTCGTTCTTGATACTGTGCAAGCTCGTGTCGTACTCGCAATATCCTTTCAAGATCCAAGGGTTGCTGCGCATAACGAGGGGTATCAGATTCTAACAAGTGGTATCAGAGCCAAGGTCGGATTGAGCTGATTTTGTGAGAAGGTCGGCAGTGCTAGGGTGCACGAAATCAAGACGATGTCAGGGATGTGGAATCAAGTAGAGAAATTTGATGGCAAAGGGAATTTCAGCGTGTGGCAGTGTGTGGTAACAGATGTGCTTGTCCAGCAAGGGTTAATTGATGCTCTTGAGGGGACCAAACCGGAGAGCACAACCGCTGAAGACTGGAAGGTGATGGAGCGGAAGGCTGTCAGTACAATTTGACTATGTCTCTTCGATGAGGTAAAGTACTCGGTAATCAAGGAGAATTCCCCGAAGAAATTATGGAAGAGCTTAGAAGAATTGTATATGGCAAAGTCGCTGACAAATCGGTGGGTGCTGAAGCGTCAACTATTCAGGTTGCGCATGGAGGAAGGCACACGATTCGTTGACCATCTAAATGTCTTCAACAAACTTGTCACGCAGCTGGTTAGTGTGGATGAGGAAATTGAGGAGAACGATAAAGTCGTCATACTGGCTTCATCCTTACCACCATCATGGGAGCAATTGGTGATGAATATTCTCGTCGGGAAAACTACTCTCAACTTCAAGGAGACAGTTGCATACCTGTTGGAGGCGGAGTCCTTGAAGAAGCCACAGGAATCTTCATCCTCGGGTGATCAAGCATTGACTATTTCAAGTGGAGCAGGCAAAGTCTTGAATCGCGGGAAGAAGAAAGGCAAGAGCAAGGGCAGCCGTACATGCTATCTTTGTGACAAAGAGGGTCACATGATAAAGGATTGTCCAAATTTGAAGAATATGAGAGGAGCATGCTCGGTGGCAAGTGAGGATGAAGGTGATATACTTATCGTCAGTCAACCAGGGACTATTCATGATTGGATATTAGATTCAGGGAGTTGTTTCCATGTATGTTCGGCAAGGGAGATGTTTGACGAAGGATCTCAACGCCCGGCGAATGGAATTGTTCACTTGGCGGATTGCAAGGAGTATGCTGTCACCAAGGTGGGAACAGTTACATTGGAGATGCATAATGGAACACATTGCACACTCACGGGAGTTCGGTATATCCCGGGTTTGAAAAAGAATCTAATATTTGTAAGGTCGCTAGAACTCCAAGGTTGTGGCTTATCACTTCGAGGTGGAGTTATGCAAGTTACTTGGAAAGGGCAGGTAATCATGAAAAGTATCTGGATTAATGGTGGATACCGAGTGATAGGAAATCTTAATGGCGGTGCAACCATTGGGAGATTTGGTAAAAATCCTGATCAGGAGAAGGAAGCTGTCTCGTCAACAGCAGGTACTCAAATCTCAGTTGCAGTCAAGTGCAAGGCGGCAAAGGTGGTTGCAAAATCTAACAGTCGTAGAGGTGAAGCTGCAAGCTGTTGGAAGAAGGAAGACGTGGTGGGACCGACGACCACGCAGTACCGGCGAGCAGGTGGAGCTCAGAGGCGGTACAAACCTATGGCATGGAGGGTCATAGGAGAAGGTGGTGTGGTTAACCAAACTACACAACGAAGGAGCTCTCAGGTGGAGGGTCCAGGCGCTCCAGCCGGGACACTCACACGCATATCGTGGTGATGTGCATGAGCCTCTGTGGTGGGGGCACTCTTGTGGTGGGAGTATAAAAAAAGAAGCCGATTTGGAGCGAATTCTTGGAGGAGCATGATGACTTCAATGGATTAGAGTCAAGGTGGAGATTGTTGTATTGTGACTCAAATCCTACTTGGATTAGGACTCAATAGGGGTGTGCTTTAGGACTTCTAGTTCTACTAGGACTTGAGCGATGAATCCTACTAGGAGTAGGACTCCTACTTGCATGTATGGGGCTTTGGAGGGGACTATATAAACAAGGGGTAGAGGCTCTATCAAAGCAATCAAGCCAAGGGCAAACACCAAGGTCTCATCCAAGGCTTGTGAGAAGCAATTAGGAGCGCTCAAGAGGAATAGGCTAGATAGTTCTATAAGCACTAGATTCTTGTATGAGGCAAGAATCCGAGGGTCCTAGAGGGTCAAGTAGAGTTGTGAGGGAGCGGCAATCACTTGTACTCTTTCGGAGTTGTGCTTAAAGAATTTGCGGTCGGCTTCGCCAAATCCTATTCTCTTGTTGTGGTTGCTTCAACGTCGTCAACTAGGGTTTTCTACGAGATTCGTCTACTTCGTTCTTGATACTGTGCAAGCTCGTGTCGTACTCGCAATATCCTTTCAAGATCCAAGGGTTGCTGCGCATAACGAGGGGTATCAGATTCTAACAAGTGGTATCAGAGCCAAGGTCGGATTGAGCTGATTTTGTGAGAAGGTCGGCAGTGCTAGGGTGCACGAAATCAAGACGATGTCAGGGATGTGGAATCAAGTAGAGAAATTTGATGGCAAAGGGAATTTCAGCGTGTGGCAGTGTGTGGTAACAGATGTGCTTGTCCAGCAAGGGTTAATTGATGCTCTTGAGGGGACCAAACCGGAGAGCACAACCGCTGAAGACTGGAAGGTGATGGAGCGGAAGGCTGTCAGTACAATTTGACTATGTCTCTTCGATGAGGTAAAGTACTCGGTAATCAAGGAGAATTCCCCGAAGAAATTATGGAAGAGCTTAGAAGAATTGTATATGGCAAAGTCGCTGACAAATCGGTGGGTGCTGAAGCGTCAACTATTCAGGTTGCGCATGGAGGAAGGCACACGATTCGTTGACCATCTAAATGTCTTCAACAAACTTGTCACGCAGCTGGTTAGTGTGGATGAGGAAATTGAGGAGAACGATAAAGTCGTCATACTGGCTTCATCCTTACCACCATCATGGGAGCAATTGGTGATGAATATTCTCGTCGGGAAAACTACTCTCAACTTCAAGGAGACAGTTGCATACCTGTTGGAGGCGGAGTCCTTGAAGAAGCCACAGGAATCTTCATCCTCGGGTGATCAAGCATTGACTATTTCAAGTGGAGCAGGCAAAGTCTTGAATCGCGGGAAGAAGAAAGGCAAGAGCAAGGGCAGCCGTACATGCTATCTTTGTGACAAAGAGGGTCACATGATAAAGGATTGTCCAAATTTGAAGAATATGAGAGGAGCATGCTCGGTGGCAAGTGAGGATGAAGGTGATATACTTATCGTCAGTCAACCAGGGACTATTCATGATTGGATATTAGATTCAGGGAGTTGTTTCCATGTATGTTCGGCAAGGGAGATGTTTGACGAAGGATCTCAACGCCCGGCGAATGGAATTGTTCACTTGGCGGATTGCAAGGAGTATGCTGTCACCAAGGTGGGAACAGTTACATTGGAGATGCATAATGGAACACATTGCACACTCACGGGAGTTCGGTATATCCCGGGTTTGAAAAAGAATCTAATATTTGTAAGGTCGCTAGAACTCCAAGGTTGTGGCTTATCACTTCGAGGTGGAGTTATGCAAGTTACTTGGAAAGGGCAGGTAATCATGAAAAGTATCTGGATTAATGGTGGATACCGAGTGATAGGAAATCTTAATGGCGGTGCAACCATTGGGAGATTTGGTAAAAATCCTGATCAGGAGAAGGAAGCTGTCTCGTCAACAGCAGGTACTCAAATCTCAGTTGCAGTCAAGTGCAAGGCGGCAAAGGTGGTTGCAAAATCTAACAGTCGTAGAGGTGAAGCTGCAAGCTGTTGGAAGAAGGAAGACGTGGTGGGACCGACGACCACGCAGTACCGGCGAGCAGGTGGAGCTCAGAGGCGGTACAAACCTATGGCATGGAGGGTCATAGGAGAAGGTGGTGTGGTTAACCAAACTACACAACGAAGGAGCTCTCAGGTGGAGGGTCCAGGCGCTCCAGCCGGGACACTCACACGCATATCGTGGTGATGTGCATGAGCCTCTGTGGTGGGGGCACTCTTGTGGTGGGAGTATAAAAAAAGAAGCCGATTTGGAGCGAATTCTTGGAGGAGCATGATGACTTCAATGGATTAGAGTCAAGGTGGAGATTGTTGTATTGTGACTCAAATCCTACTTGGATTAGAACTCAATAGGGGTGTGCTTTAGGACTTCTAGTTCTACTAGGACTTGAGCGATGAATCCTACTAGGAGTAGGACTCCTACTTGCATGTATGGGGCTTTGGAGGGGACTATATAAACAAGGGGTAGAGGCTCTATCAAAGCAATCAAGCCAAGGGCAAACACCAAGGTCTCATCCAAGGCTTGTGAGAAGCAATTAGGAGCGCTCAAGAGGAATAGGCTAGATAGTTCTATAAGCACTAGATTCTTGTATGAGGCAAGAATCCGAGGGTCCTAGAGGGTCAAGTAGAGTTGTGAGGGAGCGGCAATCACTTGTACTCTTTCGGAGTTGTGCTTAAAGAATTTGCGGTCGGCTTCGCCAAATCCTATTCTCTTGTTGTGGTTGCTTCAACGTCGTCAACTAGGGTTTTCTATGAGATTCGTCTACTTCGTTCTTGATACTGTGCAAGCTCGTGTCGTCCTCGCAATATCCTTTCAAGATCCAAGGGTTGCTGCGCATAACGAGGGGTATCAGATTCTAACAGAAGCATGGCCGGCCCGGCCTGGGCTGACCGGGGCGACGGTGGCGTGGGAAGGGGGAAGGGGGCATCCACCTCCATTGGGACAGCCATGGCAGTGCAGGGGAGGTGGCGAGGCGTTGGCCACCGGTGCCACAGTGGCCGCCGGGACCGGAGTGGTCACCGACAGTGGGTAGCTGCGGTCCTGCAGCTACGTCATGGCGTGGCGACGGAGGGCACGCAGATGAAGCCAGGGAAGGGAGCCGAGGGGACGGGGAGCCGGCGACCGGCCAGTGGCGGCGCGGAGTGGGTGCTGCGGTGGCGACGGACAGCCCTCCGATCTTCTCGCACAAGTCACGAGAGGGGCAGCGAGTGGGATTAGTGGAGGGTGCGGTTGACGGGGAGCTTGGATCTCAGCCGGTGGAGGCAGAAGCGCCCAGGGGAAGGAGATCGACGGCGGTGGCCCGACGGCAGGTCGCGTGCGGTAGCGCTCCTTCGGTGGCTGACCAGTCCGCGCACAAGTCAAGCGTTGCTATAGCAGCGCTTGCCACAAATGCGTACTATTTCATGATCCATATGTATTGGTTTAAGAAACTGAGACCAATCGAGTCCACAGAGAATTAGAGACAAGGCGTCATGACTTGTGCTATATACACAATACACAGGATAGATAGTTTTAACCGACAATATTTCCTAAGCTATGCTCATCAGGTCATGGGACGTAACTAGCGGCATGAAGGAGATCGACCATGACATCAAGCGCAACACGTCGAGGACAAAGGTGGATGTCGACGACGAGATGTTGCGTACATACTTGCACAATGGCACCCCACTAGAGGCCGAAAAGAGAGCCGGCTCCCGGCCTATGGACATCCGTGTAAAAGCCCTAGCGTCGCTAGCACCGACCCCTTCGTTTGCAACAACAGAAAGGCGAGCTGTTTGGGTACAACATGAGGGACATCATAAAGTCCCTGGACCTGCCCGCAAGGGCATGGTGTCTGGAGGAGTCAAACAACAACATCGACCCTTCCCAAGGTAATTCGAATTCAACATATGTGTGCTTCTAGGGGAGTAAAGTGGATTGCATGTTTTTTTATGCAGGATTGGATGGTGTTCCATCTGTTGCTTTGTTAAAAATTGATTGTAACATAGCTATGTTAAAAGTTGAATGAACAACCTACTTGACGTGGAGATCTTTGGATTTATGAAAAATTCACGTGACAAACTTGTATTGATCAATATACCATGGATATGTGGAACTACTGCTTCTATGCGTATTACATGTTTTTTTAAATCAGTCATTTTTATTCTGTATTTTCTATAAAACGCGTGCCTACGGCATGTGCCACAACACTAGTACCACACAAATAAATTTATAATTTTTTTCTACAATCTCGGATGTAAACAAAAATTATACCAAAATTGAAGAGTTCGACCAGACCTGAAATTTTGTGCTTGATAAAATTTTCATTTAAGATCATTTAATAGTTCAAAAAGTCATTTATATTTTCGAATTTTAAAAATTATAATTTTTATTGTTTTAATGAACTCGGATGTACACAATCTTAATATCAAAGTTGTAATGTTCAACGAGATCTAAAATTTTGTTGTCGACAAATTTTTCATTTCAGATCCTTTGGAGTGTAGTGTTCAAAGTAGTATGCTTTTTAATTATTTGTAAAGTTATGAACCTAATTATCAAGAGCCAGTATTGTGATGTAGTTATGTAAACAAGTACGATATTGTAGATAATGTAGTGTAATCGTTGTTGATGTGCAAATATATGTGGTCAATGTGCTTGAACAAAATCATGATGTGTGTGGTCAACGGTTGTAGATTTATATAGTTATCTAGATTGGAGTAACGCGTACATATAGAGCACATGATGTCATGATGTGTAGCCTAATCAAAGAACCTGTGTGTAATGTAATGTCGGGATATACTTATGAATTCCTAAAAATTAACAATACATCACTATATATCCTTCATATGTAATGTATATATTAGTATATTACGGTTAGTTCTGTAGTCATGTTCTGTGACTAATGTATCAGAAATAAAAGCATAGCTGTATTTGAAGTATAATTTGTCCAGGCAAAGGTACTACGTAATTATTGCTACAAAGTATAACAATCCATATAGAGTAGGACCGCGTGATATGCGAGTCCAGCAAGCTTGGACATAGCTGGACCTGTAGAGTTTGTGTTGCATGCACGTTGTGAGAAGTACCATGCATGTAGTCACATAGAACACGAGTATGTGTTGCACGTTGGCAGTAGTTATAGCTTGCACGTAGTACCTGTGTGCAAGCTGATCACAGCTAGCTTATCAACTAACACTGATCACATATATGTGTGCATGCATAATGTACATTTGTATCAATCTATATAACCTATATAGAAGCTTAAGCACCTCACTAAGGTCTTCTCTCAACATGTAAATTGTTCAAGTCACCATCCACTAAACTTCTCTCAACATGCAAGCTGTCCACGTCACCCTCCACTAGAACCATCAATTGATGTCTTCTACCGATAATCTGCGGCTAATAGCTTGCTTGCATGATTCTCAAGTTGTCCTATTTCAATAAAATGAACATGTTGTCATGTATAATGTTGTTTGCAAATGAATATTTTTTTAGAATCGTTTGCAAATGAATGTTGCGATGCGATCAACTTAGTGTTTCTACTCTCAAATTTCATCTTCAACCATCCACAACCAACTAAAAATATACTCCAAGTAATTGAAACATTTTGTTGACGCCGTTTTTCCGATTTTTGCGTCAACACACTTATTTTCTCAAAAAATTAAATTTCATTTCATGTATAATCATAATTATATTGTACTCAAGTATCCCTTAATTAAATTATTTGATGTCGTATCAAAAACAAAATTGTTAAGTTTTTAATATTTTTGATATCATCTTATAATAATTGTTAAAAAACTATAACAAACATCCTACAGCAACGCGCGAGGAATCACCTAGTGCAGTTAATATCTATGTCCATGAGCGAAAGTTATTAGAAATTAAGCTATGCTACCCACATTATTTGGTATAACAGTACAACAACCTGAGTTGTTGCTGTAAGATTCAATGGAATGGCTTAACCCCTAAGGGTGCCGGCAAGTCTCATTATGGTACAAGATTATAGTCCGTATAGGATTTAGTACATGATCAAGTATTATACAGAAAGGACTCTAAGTCTTACTCTAATACTATATGTGTCTATAGCCCCTTGCAATGTTGAGATTGGCTCAAAATTCTTGAAACCGTCGAACAGGTTGAGGTTTAGTGAAACCATCAGCTACTTAATCATCTGTAGAAATTATATGAACATCCAGCAGCTTATGCGCAACTCGCTATCTTACAAATCCACTTCAATGTGCTTGGTCCTAGCGTGAAAGACGGGATTTGCAGATAAATATGTCACTCCAATGTTGTCACACCAAAGAATTGGGTTATGAGACTGAGAGATCCCTAACTCGTCAATAACCAATTGCACCAGATAACTTCAGCAATAGCATTGGTTAGTGCTTTACACTCAGCTTCAGTACTAGAGCAAGAAACAATAGCTTGTTCTTGCCAAGATATAAGATAAGAACCAAGAAACACCGCAAAACCACATTTGGACTTGTGATCATCTAAAGCAGGAGTTTAAAATGATTCTTTGAGATCCACCAAGCTTCATCATTCATAAGGACTTGCTGATTCACCAAACAATTAAGACCCACAGTTAAAAGTTTGAATAATAAGGAAAAGGAAAATGGAGATGGATCGATACACTGAAGGGTGAAAGAACCTATGACTCATAATTATCCAACACAACCTACGACTCATGGTCAGACACAAGCTTGTGAAGCCTGACTTTTTTTGTATTTCAGTCGTGAAAACATCTAAAAGGAAGCCCACAGCTACGTAGTGACATTTCCTCTAGTTAGACTAAATTCATTCACACCTATATAAATCAAGTACTTCATAAAATTTCCGATAAATACTATTTCACTGCATGGTACAGAACTAATACTCCCATGACAAGATATAACCATCTCCTTCCACTAACTGAGATAAAGAACGATGCGTTACATTGAGCCAATACATGTCGGTGATGACTTTAACAATTTCTGATCCTTTATTTCAAAGTTCATCTTCCACGTATAGTACCGATGAGCATGTCCGTTTCTAAAAAACTTTATTGCAAAGATCATTTAGAGGCTTACGATATTCTCACCTGAAATAAATTCTCCAGTCCTCAAACGATCTCTCCTGCCAAGAAAAAACATAAGACAACAAACAATAGTCTGTGAAAAGCTCGATCAAATAGCCGAAAAATACACACAAATATTTATCGTAGAGATACTAAATCACCTAGAAATCTCCAAAAGCAAAGGCTGATTGTTCCAGGATATAGGCTACATTAGGGTGACAAACAATCCAAGAAAACTATGCTCTGCCTTTTATCAATACAAGATAACAGAAATGCAAAGATAGAAGGACTGGTGAAGTGAAGTACCAAATCTGGGTTTGTTTATGCAGAAATTTAACATAGTCATCATCTGATCTGCCAATAACATATGGCAAAAGCAAGAAACTTTGTTATGATTCAGCTGGTTCAATTTTTCCCCATGGTAAGATTAATGCAAACAGTCAAGACAACTGCACCTTGCATGTCCAGGAGATTAAAAGATAAGGAAATTACGGAACCTTGCTCCTGCAGTCAAAGTTGATGATCTAGTCGTGCAGGGCTTCTTCCTCTCCGGGACAGCCTTGCCCTTCCCCTTCTTCTTCTTGCCCTTGTCATCTCCGTCCTGTTCCTTCTCAAGCATGAGAGAAAATAAAATCAGATAAATCACATCAAATCCAAATCAAGAGCAACCGCAACGAGATCTAAATCGAAACCGGGAGATTGACAAGTGAGGACGTACCACAATGGGCTTGAACTCCTAGGTGCGCTGCACCTTCCTGAGCTGGGCATGGAGGTGCTCCTGCTCCTCCTTGGTCTCGATCTCCTCCTCCTTCCGAGACGTAGGAGCCCAGGGCGGACGCCGCCTTCCCGACGGAGATGTTGGCGTCGTTGTCGAGCACAGGCACGAGCGCCTTGCGGCTCCGGCCACTGCCCCTCTTGCTCCTTGTCGCAGTGGTCACCATGGATCTAGAACCTGGAGGAGGAGGGGGAGATGGGGAACGGAGGCAGGCGGCGGCGTCGCCACCCCAAGGAGGAGTTGCTCATGCGCCCGTCGGCCGGGCGCGACGGCGACGAGGAGGACAGCGTGCGGAAGAGGTGGACGATGTGGGTGCGAGACAGATGGGGACTGGGGAGGCGGCGGCAGATTGGAACGAGGGGAGGCAGAGGAAAGAAGAGACGGGACGGGAGAGAGGAAGGAGGCGTGATTGTAGGGGGCCTTGTGTCACACCCAGATTTACACAAAACCCGAATGCTGCAATATGTGTGCCCAAGAAGTCCACACAACACATATAGCTTACAAATATGGTATTACAGAGAACACAATGCTCGAAAAAACACAATTTACATCAGAGTTTACAAAGGATACATGCCTTAACACAGCGAAAGACTAATTAACTATCATCTGGTAGAGCCTCAAGTCCATAGAGACACCGACTGGTTGACCACAGCTTAGATGTACGGAAGGTCTTCTGATAAATCTTCAGTCACTGCCTCACACGCTGTTCCATCTGATTACCCATCCGGGATTTTGTTGATTGAATGCAAGTGTTAGTATTCCATCATACTTAGCAAGTATAACACAGAGGTATGAAGGCTTAAAGAGGCTTGACACGGCTGAACTGCATTTAGCACTTTTAGTTGGTTCTTTTTAACATTAACCAAATTATTACAAAGTGAGTAACTCCCAGTTGTAAACCCCATTAAAGGTGTAGGTAACATTAGAACCATAGAGCATCATCATTAACATCATCTCTAATCAAAAAGGATCCAGGCCGCTCGTGACCGTGAGCACGGCTATCATGATAGATGTACACTCTGCAGAGGTTTTGCCCTTTACCCAACCGTTAGCGTAAAAGCTCGAAGGAGCTTTCAACCCAACCACGCTCAACCCACACTTCCGAGGTGTGAGAGCACAGGGACGCTACAAGGTTTTTCTCAAGACACCCTAACAAACACAGTAGCCGCATTGGTACAACATGGGCAGCATGATCCTCGGCATCGAGATTGACTTAGGCCCACGGATCAAACACCATAGGGGGGTCAATGACGTCTGGAGCGCAAAGCACAACATGCGCAACGTGCGGAGCTCCCAGAGCGCAGGTAAGGCGCTCCCAACACGGGACTGTGCCTAGCGAGGCATAGCCAACGGATCCCGAAGCGTAAGGGAGACCGTCCTCGGTGGATCGAACCATACTCGCTCCCATATTCCCCAATACGCCTAACGGTAACCACTGGTAAGCTAGAGACGTACGAGATACTCGACCAAGACCAGAGCCATAATAGTTACGGCGGCGGCGACAGGTTCCTGGGTTGCCGCTTTAAGAACCGGACCTTACGGAGAGACACTAGAACAAGCATGAAGCAAAGGTTCTAGCTCCCTGAACCATGTTGCTAAAAAGCAGGTTTTACCATTAAGTTAAAGTGAGCCATTAGGTCATGATTAACAGTTAAATAAAATGATGTAGCTGCGCATAGCAAAAGGACTACCCATATGCATAAACCCGGTATAACAAGGTACAGGGTAAAAGGACTAGGAGCAACCTTAAGGTAAGCAAATTTAGACACATGCATATGTATGAATTATTTAGGGATGTGTAGGTAGCAAGGATTTTCCATGCTATACTTGCCTTAAATCCAGTTAGTAATTGCTTAGGGTCTTCAGCTCATGCTCTTTTGTTCTTCAAGATCGTTGAACGACGTTCCTTCTACTCATAGCAGTCAACATGCACAAACATACAAATAGACAAACAAGCACAATAAGAACATTACACCAATTAAAGAGAAAAGCTTTAAAAGAACGTTCTAAACGACATGGCTCGATCGAAGGACATGCGATCGCAAAGAAACGCTTAAGGCGGACTACGGGTGGGAAGAAACAACTATCGAAAGATTTCTGATTACAATGCAAGGAACTATATGCTGGATATATTTTAATTAAGTAAAATCATATGCATAGGTTATTTCAAAGAAATATCCTATTTGTAATTAACACAAATTATATTTGTATTCAAATCACGAGTTGAACTTAGCCAATTTTATTTAGCAACATTAAAGTATAAGTTAAACCAATTAAACAGTTAACTTTAGAAATGTAAAGTATATGAAACATCTAATCGATTAACTTTGTTATTCGTGTTTCACTAACCAAATTATTATTTAGAAAGCAATTGCAGTAGTATTAGTCATATTAACCTTATTCATAAAACCGAGGTATAGCCTATTTAACTTTTATTTAGAAAACCATATGAAATATATATTAATTAAGATAACATTTAATTTAGAAACACCGAGGTATAGCTCTAATTGAGTTTTAATTAGAAATATAGTGAGACAATATTAGTCATATTGACATTTGTTATGAAAACCGTATGTAACCCTAATTTGCTTTTATCAGGAAAAGGCATGTGAGTAGACATTAATCAAATGAATTTGGAAATAATTTATAAAAAACTTGAATTGGGGTAAACATCACCACTAGCGTGTACTTTATGTTAAAATGAACCTAACGCAACTTGAACGGATCAAATCGGAGCTAAAACGTAGAATCTATGGCTAAAACAAGATTGCAAGGACCTATACGTAATTAGACCTAGATCTCAGGGACTAGCAGGGAAGATTCGCTAGATACAGTGAATAGTCACCGCGAATAGACGATTCTCCGGGGTTAGATCCACAAAAGATCTGGGCACGGGTTTGGTTGAAAGGGTCTGGAAGGTTTAGGGGGTTTCCTGTCAATTTTCCAAGACACAAAGAAAAGTCTAAAAGTTACAGGATTCCCTGGGGGCCTTTCTGCAAAAAGCTTTGGGACCCCCTGTTCATGGCGGGCGGCTGCTCGGCCGGCCAAAATCGACGCCAATTCAGGGCTCCAAGGGTTCGGCCAAGGCAGGGAGTAGAGGGAGGAGGTCACGGCGGTGTCGTTGGTGTGCTCACCGGCGACGGAGATTGACGAGGTGGCCGGGATTCGGTGGCGGACGGCGGAGACGGGGACCGGCTCAGGTTCCTCGGGCGGCGGCGCTCCGGCGAGGAGGAGGCGACGCGGACGGGCGCTAGGTCTGCGGCTCGGCTGGGGGATGACCGTGATGGGGGTGGCTCGCTCCGGCGGGCACCAGGCGCGGCGAACCGGCCGCGTGATGGCCGGCGGCGGCACTGCGCTCTGGCAGCCTCGAGCGGTGGCAGATGGTGCTGCGAAGCGAGAGGGCGATGGCGGCGCGTCAGCAGGGACGCGCAGGCAGGGCTGGGCGGTCGCTTTATAGGGCGCGGAGCCCTAGGATGGCTGGGCGCGGCAGCCGAGGGAGGCCGGCGGCGGAGGCCTGCTGGGCTGGTGCGGGCCGGATTGGGTTAGCGGGTGTTGGTGGTCGTTACGATACGATTTCGCCACCAACATTCTGTCATATTTCAGGCTCATCCTGCTCACAACAAAGTAAAATTGGTTATTTCTAATGAGTTCCACAAGTTTTGTATAATTTGTGAGTGCAGGAGCAATCAAGCAAAAGAGGAGCCACTTTGGGCACAAGGCCAGGCCAGCCGGCCTAGCATAGCCCGACTGGCCCCCTTCTGTGGCCCCTTGCCACGTCTTTGATCCAGAAGATCACAAACACAACACCAATGATCCTGAGACGTGCGATCGACGTCGGTTTCATCCAAGGATCCGAAAGGCCTAAGCTACACTTGCATGGATTGAAGGGCCCACCAACCTTGGATTCTCGGACAGCTTTGATCCAAAGCAACCGTTACCGACCTCAGGGATCAATCCAGAACATCCCTGAAGAAGGCGGTGCCACGGGGCAGCCAGACCAGGCCGATCAGCCTGGCCTAGGCCGGCCGGCCTCCCCCTGAGGCCGCCACGTGCCCCACTTCGTGTGGCAGTTAAGCATAAGCTTAGCTTAAGCTTGACGCCGGCAACCGCCTCTGAAGACTATAAAAGGGACCTCCTTCCACCTTGAGAACACACCATCCAAAGGAGAGAAGAGTAGTCTAGTGAGAAGTTTCCATCTTTAGAGTTAGATTAGGGAGAGAGTGGGTGAGTTGCTTGGGTGACAGCCAAGCTTTGTAGAGAGAGTCCGGGATTTTCTCTCGGTCTCATCTCAACATTTCCGCCCCAGAGGAATATACTTCAGGAGTTATCTTCAGTAAGTCCTCGGTCTCTTTCCTTTAGTACCTCGCTAGTTCACGAATTGCCTTTCAACAAATTATCTTATTTATTTGATCTGCAGGTACCTGAGTCTGCGCGAGTGACAGCGACTCTTGTTTGGCGTTTCCTTTATAGCCCTTCGCGTTGGGTGGAGGTCAGTGGATGAAAGCTTAGGCGTGGTGCCTGTGCTGGCTAGCCACCTCAGGTTGTGTTGCACCCCATGGAACTGCAGTGGTAGGCGGCAGGTGGTGACAGTCCTGTCCGTCCTTTGTACTCCACCACGTTTGGGTGTACTCATAATAGTAGTGCTGAGCCCAAAAGAACCCCTCTCTCATCCCGTTCTGAGTTCTTCCCGTTCTAGCCGTCGAAGCAGATCAGATTAGATATAAATAGTTTGTATAGGGTAACGAGTAGCTAACTAAAGTTAAGCTCTCTACCCCCTTACCTTGTGCTCCCTGGTGGGTCCGGTTAGAAAAGTTCTAGGCTAGTCGCGTCTACTGTTCCTTGGATTCGATATCCAGGTTCTTACTCCCCTGGTGAAAGGCTACATCGTACTCCGTGCACTTGCGGATTTAGTTAGGCTATGGAGTGCCAACAAGCTTTTCTGGTGCCGTTGCCGGGGAACGGTAGCAACACTAGTGTAGGATCTTTTTAGCCGTACACTTTACCCCCATAACCATCTACCGCATGGAGTCTTCTCCTAGTTATCCGACGGTTCCATCTAGCGAGTATTTGGAACCGCCTTCATCTTGCCACCCCATACCACCTCATGGTTTCGAGATCCGTCTCAGTCTCGTTGCCATGGTTCGTGCACAGTCTTTCGGTGGAACAAAAGACGAAAGTCCCTATGCTCACCTGCAGGTTTTTGAAGAGAATTGCTCTCTTCTTATTATACCCGGCGTCAACCAAGACACCGTACGATGGAAACATTTACCATTTTCTCTGATGGGAGATGCAAAATCTTGGTACGACTGGACTGCAAGGAGATTTAGCGGAGATTGGATCAAATTGAAGGACGAGTTTTGTCTGTTCTTTTACCCTGTCTCCAAGATCTTGAAGCTCAGAGTTGAGCTGATGACATATCAGCAAGGCGATGAGTCACTTGGAGCCACGTGGGAGCGGTTCATAAAATTGGCCAACTCAGGGCCACCGCATAACATTCCAGAGGAAATACTTATGCAACATTTTGTTGGTGGATTGAAGCCGGAAAGTGCACAGTTCTTGAACATCACTTCCGCAGGGTCAGTGTTATACAAGAAAGTGGACGAGGTACGAGAAATCTTGGAAAAAGTTCTCAGCCAACACCACCAACAACCCCCACAGACAAGTAGTCAATCCTTGCCCTTACATTTGATCCACCTCCTCTGATCATAAAGGAAGTGTTCGAACACCACAAGTCCTCAGACCAAGAAACTATTCTTGACGATCTGTCGCACTTCATTCCTGAGCTCTTTACACAAGAAGAGTACTTGGAGATTGGCAATACATCACGTATGCCTATGGAACAAGTGTGCGCAAGTTCAAGGTCTAAGGCGTTCATTCCAGAAGTCGTGCCACAGATCGAGGGTTTATCTGCGATTATGAGCAAGGAATGGATGGAGGAAATTGAAAGTTGCGAAGACATCATCCGAACCACCCGCAACTTCGGAGTACTCCATTGCGCTATTGAGGGAACTGACACTCAGGAAGTTGCCTACGACCCGAAGGTCGGGAGTAATATTATATCAAGTGCATTCGCAGCACGAGTGCAACCAGACGAACCCCGGTCCTTCTCCCGTAAGTACCTCAAGTGGATCGACGGCCAAATGATGAAATGTAAAGGAATCATCCGTGTTGTGCCCGTACACATGGGAGGCAACAGGATTTTCCTAGACTTCCACATTTTCGATGTCCCTAGAGGTGACAACTTCTTCCTGATTGGACAGCCAATAGAGCACATTGCCAACCCGAACCACGATCGAGCAACGATACAGTTCAAAGTTGGTAAAGAGATCATCCCAGTCAGTCTTGTGCGAGCGGTTAACACCATCGCAGAGGCTCGATCCGAGACAGACCCAGTGGAAGAAGCAGTTAGCTCGGCTCAAGCAGAGCAAGCTCAGTCATCACAGGCTGAAGATGCGCCAACCCTCGGAGGCCTCGACGGCGGCGAAGTCCTTGGCTTCCTCAAAACCAAGGACTTCCTCAAAACCACATCACGTGAAATACAAACTCGACTAGTGGAGATGTCTAGGCACTTGTAGCCTTTATGCATATCACTGTAACAAAGAAAAGCACATTGCTTTGAGCGAAGTTCAAGCTTATGTTTGTTGTAGGGTCTAAGATTAAGCCAACATGCACATCCAAAAATACGAAGAGAAGAGTAAGGAGTTTCACCAAATAGTCATGTTAAGGGTGTGCAAAAATTGAGAAGTCGACTAGGAGTCCTGTTTATAAGATATGTTGCCATTAAGAAAGCTTCATCTCAAAATTTTAGACCCATAGAAGCTGTAAAAGGGAGAGACCAACTTCAACAATGTGACGATGCTTGCGTTCAGTAGACCCATTTTGCTGATGAGCACGAGGGCAAGATACATGGTGAGTAATACCAATCTTTTGGAAAAAGGAATTGAGCTTTCGATATTCACCACCCCAGTTGGTTTGCAGAGTGATTATTATTCTATCTAGAGCACGTTCAACTAGTTATTGAAAATTAAGAAAAACTTGGTAGACATCATAATGATTTTGAATAAGATATATCCTTGTAAATTTACTGAAATCATCAATGAAACTTACATGGTATTGATATCGACCAACAGATGTGGGTGCCGGGCCCCAAACATCTGAAACAACTAATTGTAAAGGAAAATATGAAACACTATTCGACCGGGGGTAAGGCAACTGATGACTTTTCGCCTTTTGACAAGCATCACAAATAGACTCAATCGAATCAAGAACAAAAGAAAGTTTATTCTCCCCAAGGACACGGCTAACAATAGCATGATCTAGGTGACCTAAATGACGATGCCATCGAGAAGTGGAGGGCTTCACAACATGATGAACTTGAGGCTTGTGTGGTAGAGGGTACAGGCCATCATGACATCTACCTTGAAGAAGAGTATTCTTCGTGTCCAGATCCTTAACATAGAAGATATACATCATTTTCAGTGGTGAATTGATGAATTGAAATTAAATTTTTAGTAGCATCAGGAAATGAAGGAAAATCATGATGAGGTGTATGAAAACTGGATGTACCAACATGACTAATGCTCATACCTTTGCCATTGGCTGCCTAGACTCCATCACGTCCACCATAGCACTCGTGAGACGTGATACGTTCTAGATCATTAGTAACATGATCAGTAGACCTCGAGTCGAAGTACCAATTTGTGTCAATGCCATATGATGGAACCGTAGAGGAAGCTAACTTTTGAGGTCTGGTCTTGAAAGGCTTTGCACACCATCTCAATTAGCTACATATTTTCTATTGAAATGGTACCAACAATCATGAACAGTGTGGCCAATACGCTCACATAATTGGCGGGGAGGATTGTCATCATCTTGAGCATCAAATCCCTAAGAGGCAGAAGAACCACGACCAGTAGATCCAGAACCACGACCTTGACCAGTAACGCCGCAACCACGTCCGTGAAAGTTACCACGACCACATCCTCTTGAAGCAGCATTGGCACACGAGTAGGCAAGCTTCAACATCAAGTAATTGTGCATAGACATTAGGAAGAGTGAGATTTTCCTTGACAACCATGGAAGAGACAAATCGATTATAATCCGCATTGAGTGCATTGAGGATATAACTGTTGATATCATCATCCTCAAGCTTCTTTCCAGCAGCGGCGATTTCATCAGTAACACTTCATCTTGGAGTAGTAGGCGGCTGCAGAAGTGTCTCCTTTCTTTTCTCTCAACAGCTGGGATCGAATTTGCAGTATTCTTGATTTAGATTGAGAGGAAAACATCTCAGATACATCACCCCATACCTCAGAAGCATGCTCGTAGGACGAGACTTCGATCAAGATTTCCTAGGTAATTGTGGAGAGAAGATACGCCAGAAGCTGTTGATCTTGTTCGATCCCCCGGATGCACACTGGGTTTCAACATCTTATTCAGATTGATTAGCCTTCTTGAGTTTGATTGTTCGATCCACCGGATGTACACCAGGTTTTCAACATCTTCTACAGATTAAGGATCCCGACTAAGCATGCGCCATGAATGGCCGACAATACCTGAGCTCGCCACACCAGGTAGTTATCCCTAGTCAACTTCACTAACACCAGGATGGAGAATAAAATGGAAGCTTCTGTGCTTATTGGCGCCACGTAGACTTACGACGAGAAGAAAAAAAGAAAGTCGCTCACAACCTCGCAACTAGATGTTTCTTTGGAGAAGAGGCTCTGTTACCACGTACATATCATCATATATTTGATCCTTATCAGTATTGCTTGCTTTTCCCCTGTATTGCCAAATCTTGCCTCTACCTCCGCTACAATTGCATTTCCATGGGCATAGTGGATGCTACAATAACCGCCGATGTAAACTTTTTTCATCTAAGATCATATGATCAAAAGAAAATACCCAAGGCGGGAAAAAGAGAGGAATGAATTAGACTTGTCATATAAATACTTATTTTGGTTTGTAAAACAATAACCGCCGATGTAAACTTTTTTCATCTAAGATCATATGATCAAAAGAAAATACCCAAGGCGGGAAAAAGAGAGGAATGAATTAGACTTGTCATATAAATACTTATTTTGGTTTGTAAAATGGGTGGATTTCTGAATAATTTTGTAGAAAATTTCATAATCTTTCTATAGAGTCGAAGATCATCAAAATTGGACTCCGGAGTAGAAAGATATGGTCAAAAGACAAAGTGTTGCAAAGTGGTGAGCGAATGAATTATCAATCATCTAGTGGCTAAAAGTTGATCAAATGGTCTAGGTATTTTTGGAAATCCTGTAGACAATTTCATAAGCTTTGCTACATGTATAAGATTATCAATGTTAGAGTTCAGAGTTGAGAGTTATGACCAAAATACACAGACAAGTTTACAAGCCTCATTATTATCCGGTACTCTCAACACAAATGAAACGATCATCATATCCATACAAAAATGCACTGAAACAAGATGACCGTTTTACCCTCTCGCCCACAACAAGGATGACCAAATCATCCGATGCATATAGAAATATAGCCACAATTTTATCCCCTCACCCACAAGAAGGACAAGAGGATCATTCGGTCTATTGCGTTTTTTATAGCTTTATTATAATGTTGTTGGGGGAAAATGTGCAGGGCCCACCTGCCAGGTCAGGCCCAGAAAAGGGAGGGAGCCTAGGCCCGCAGGTCGGGCCCAACTTCCGAAGGAGTCCCGGGAGGATCGGGGCTCTCCCGGTAGACAGACGTCAACCGCAGCAGCGCGAGGGGCCATCGCAGGAGCGAAGACGGGAGGAAGCCCCCAACGGGAGGTGTACGTCGAGCCGGAAGAGCCCCGAGGACGCCGGGGCTCTCCCGGGAGGAGGGACGCCCTTCCGAAGGAAGCGAAGATTCAGGGAGGACGTCACCCGACGCCGTCGAGCCCCAAGTCGCCTTCCCAGGGATGACATCAGGAGGAAGGACGACGGCAGGCCCCCTCCTCCCTTCGCACGGAGAGTTCATTACCCCGCAGTGCCCTCAAACCAGAGTGGGCCCGGGGAGAGCCTCGGTACCGTATCGGGGGCACGCCGGTCCTTTCCTAGCCTAGGACAGGTCCTCGACCGTTATAAATAGAGCCTCAAAGGCCTCGGCCAAGGGGCAAAAAAACACTGGTAAGATCATCTAGCCACTCAGTCCCCTAGAAGCCCTCTTAGGCGCTCACCCCTCCTTAGGGCCCACAACGTACTGTTTGGGCTTTTGTAACCACCAACAAATGTACTTTTAGAGAGATAAATGAGCTCAAATGAAAAGGTGTCCAACTACAAAGTGCTATATCTTGTTAAGCACTATCAGTTTGATATAAAAATTATTTACGTCCAACTGTACAACTTGGTATAAAGCTTATATTCATCCGAGATTACATAAAAATGATTATACTAAAAAATACATCTCTTACACTGCTTCATGTAACACTTATGACATAACTTAAATTTTGTACGCACTTTATCATTACATCTGCTGAATATTCTAATCTTACTTTTTATATGTGATATACTTCAATACAAGTTAAGTGTAAAAGTTTAAAACATTTTGAATGTGTTTTGCTATTTTTCCAAAGAAAAATAATTTTTCAAACTCTAGTGTTTCAAAACTAGAGAACTTATAATGATATTTTAGAGTATTAAACCACCTCAAATGAAAAGTTGTCAGCAACAAAGTTTTAGGTCTCATCGAGACCTGTAATTTTCGTATCAACTTTATTTTCATTCGAGATCATAATTTGTTAATTTATATTTTTTTCTTTGTCATGGGCCATCTACAAAGCCCAACTACGCTCTGCAGCCCACTCCTTCAATCATATAGGGTTCGACCCAATAAAATCTATAATTCAATATTAAAGAGCTTATAACAATATTTCAGGGTACTAAACAGTCTCGACGAGCTCTACAATTTTTGTATCACAATTATCTTCATCCGAGATTATATGTAAAAGTTATCAATTTATTTGCATGAAAGTATTTTAAGGGATGGTGTAGGGGGCCAATACTAGCGCCCCCCAAGATTAGCGGATAAATAAACAATAAGGCACTAAGCCAAAGCGACATCATACCCCTAGCACGAAGCTGGGTCCCAACGTCTGTCACGCCCGACCCTGGAAAGCAGCTTGAGCCTAGCAGAGCGCATCCGCCTCACCCGACCCAACGGAAACAACTAAGAGCCCGCCACGCGTCTTGGGGCGACTCCATCTTGCCCGACCCTCCGAAGGGCCCCGAAAGGAGGCACGTGTGCTGCATGTTCTCCGCCTCACCCGACCCTTGCTGGGTGACACGTGGATCTCCCTTTCTCTCCCACTGCTCCGCGTAGGGCCCCTGCTGCGGGACCAGGGGCAGACACGACGACACAAGAAGTTAACAAGATTGTACGAGCAGGTTGCATAAGCCTACGATTAGGCCTTGGCCGCCACGACATGGCATGGCAAAACTCCGGTAGGTGGCGCCACTAGGGACAGTGTGCCGCCCACGTGTCGATTGAACACCATGCCAGCTCTCCCTTAATGGCACCACCCATAAATACAACATACGATCCAAGGGTTACAGCTCCTCACCCTGTCTGCATGCCACTTTCTTCCCTTGACTCCTGTAGCCACAGTGCCGCAATAGTGGCTACCAAGTCAAGAGCAATCCCTCACACCGGCGACAGCAAGCAGGTACTCCGTGGTGCATCTTGGAGGGTCGATCTGACACCCCTCCTCATGTTCTCCGCCTTGTACCATTCTTTTCTCTTTCTTCTTGCTTCTAAACACCATCCTCTCCTTGAACTATAAAACGAAATACGGGACCCCTTAAAAGGGGTTCGACTCTGGACGATCACTCTCAAGGGTTCAACTCTCGACTCATACAACTCCACAAATACCTGGGAGCCTTTCTCCTCACTCGCTCGTTTATAACCCCTACTACAAACTCATTGTGAGCATCATGAGCAGCTCGAACTGGACGTAGGGCATGGTGTCTGGACCAATATACTTCCCCGTGTCCGTCTCGCAAAACCTTTCGGATCCCCTCCGCAAACCGATAAATTCACTAGTTGGTGAACGAAACGCTGACAGATGGGTCATGCCATCACCGTCCCATGAAAGTGAGTTTTTGGAGCGGATGATGGCATGACCCACCCCTACAAATCATTTTCAGGTGTGGGCTGTAGCTATAGTAGCCCACACCTATTTGCAAGGTTAGATCGCCTTTTGACCCACCTTTGGAAAAAGAGCTCGGCCTTACCACTATTTTCAGTAGTAGTAATCAAATATATGATCTTTCTCGATATTGCTTGGTTGGCTCCCCTATTGCCAAATCTTGGCTGCGCCTCTACTGCAGCATTTCCAGGACGGTCAGGATGCTGCAGTAGGCGACTAGCCGCAAGTGTTGTAAGGGATGGGTGGCCTTTTGGTCTGGCCCTTAAAAAAGGCTCGCCTCTATAAATCATTTATATATATGTAGTAGTGCTTGGAGGTAGCTGGAGTAGTACGATATACCTACTGTTATAAGCGACAGCGAATAAACAATGAAAGTAAATGGTCAAAACAGTAAAGGGACACGAGATTTAACGTGGAAAACCCTCCCAATGCGAGAGGGAAAACCACGGATGCCAGCCAGCAAGAACTTCACTATGTCAGGGAGTCTGGTTATAACGCCAATGGCGGCGGCTTATGTGACAATCTAGGTGTTTAATTAGCTTAATCATCTCTAAATCAGGTGGCTTAAGCTTAATTAGGTGTACCCTGGCCCCACCTAGATTTTCACTTAAGAAAAATTCATCTAATTCCCTTTATCACGTGGTGAAATTCTGGCATTCCTCGGTTGGCATGGTTCAAAATCCAAATTTCACTTAAACACTTAAAAATCTGCCAATATAAAAGTTGTTCACTTTTAGTGGGACACAACTTTGTCAATTGGTGGACTTCAAGATTTTGAGTGCTTCACTGCCTAAAAACTCGATCAAAGCCAGAGCATACCCCTGAGTTCACACACAGTTCATCAGGAGTTCACCCAAACTTCTCCTCGCGTTCACCACCAATCTAGGCACTTTCTCTATGGTCACCCTTTGTAAAAGTTGTAGCTGGTGGCTGGGAACACAACTTCTATTTTTGGAGAATTTGAACTTTAGTTCAAATTTTTGGAGTTACGGCCGTTCGAAAATGCGCCCGGCAAGTGTTCGGCAGAATGCCTCGCGCTCGCTGGCACCCGAGAGCGCCCCGCGTTCCAGCCCTCTAGACCGCCACCACGCGGCGCTCGTCGCCTGACCCGGACGCCGAAGGCCCGAGGGCCATCATGGCGATGGGACAGGGCATCCCTTGACCCGTCCGCGTCCCAGCCTCGCTTCCCCGCGCGGTCCTTGACCCGCGCGCACCGCACGCCACGCGGCAGCGCCTCCCTGCGCCATGCCGCTCTCCGCGCCCGAGGCCAGCTGCCCGCTGCTCCAACCGCCCGGCGCGCCTCACCCAATCCCCGTGCGCGCGATCCCGCCTCCCCGCGACCGCGATCCCGCCTGGCCAACCGGCGACGCCGCCCGCCTCGGCCCCCTCCCCGCCGTGCAGACCGCCAGCCTCTCCCCGGCGCTGTCTGCCTGGCCTGGCCTCGCCAGCCGCGCCCTGCCCAGGCAAGTGGACGTGACAACACGCCAGGCACGCTCGCAGCCGCGGCAGCGCGCCCCGGCGGCCGCCACGTGCTCGCCGCCCGGCGACCGGCGCCGCACGGCTGCCCGCGCCTCTGCCCGGCCGCGTGCCCGCGCTGCCCGCTCCACTGGCCTCCTCCCGAAGCCACTCGCAGCCCCACGGCTATAAATAGCCTACTCCAGCCCGCCGACGAGCTCCACCGCCGCCGCCTTCACCGCCGCCAGGCTGCCGCACCGTGCTGCTGCCTTCGCGCCGCTCCGCAGCCGCCCAACACCGCCGCCGTGCTCCACTGCCCACCCTCGAGCTCGCCCAGCGCCCAGCTAGGCTTCTCCCCCACCGCCGCCGCCGGCATTGGGGAAGAAGCAGAGCATCGCCGCCGCTCGCCGCCCACCGCCGCCGCACCACCTCCGGCCCTGCTTCCTTCACCAAATCGGAGCTAGGTAAGCCGGTAAGGCCATCCCCCATGCTCTCGCCCAAAACCCCGGCCTCACCTCGCCGGATTTCGGCCTTCCCGCCGCCGGCCATGGCCAGGGACGGCATTGCAAGGCCCCAAGTTCTTCCAAGGGCCTTAGCGCAAAACTAGGGACCTATCTGTGAGGGTTTAGAAAGTCCAGGGGGTTTTGTGAGATTAGATTCTTCAGATCTAGATTCAAAAGCTGGGAACTTTGAAAATCGACTAAAAATCACAGAAAAATCATAAAAATGCAAGGCCAATTTTGTTGGACTCACTGTGTTGTGTGCTACCTTTTATAGAAAGCATGTATAGGAGTTTTCTGTGTAGATTTCAAACTAGATTCAAATCTGTTCAAATACAAATCTCTGCACAGTTTGAAATCTGTAGCTTAGTTTGTGATGAGTTTTGGATATGTTGTTGCCTGAAGTAATTGTAGGCTTGCTGTAAAAAGATGGCACCCAGAACTGTTTTAGATTTTGAGTTATGATTTATTTAATTTATCTGTGCAGTTTCTTTCCTTGAATTGTTTAAATTAATTGGTTAAGCAATTGAGCCCAATCTTTTTGCAGTAGCTCCATGTTAGTGTGGTACATCTGTGTTAAATAGCAGAGCTCAGTTTGACTTGGCTAACTTGCTCATTTAAATGGATCAGTGCTTAAATCAACTAAATTAATCAGCTTGTTCCTGAAATCTTTTTAAGCTCATCCTTGGCATGACAACTAGTTTAGGCTAGTATAGCTTCTGGTAAAAAGTTAAGGACAAATGGCTGATAGGGTGAATTGTTAGGATTTATTCTTGATGCTAGTGTGATAAACTTGCATGATTTATCCTTGTTGCTGTATAAGACCTTTTGGCCTAATTTTTGGGCAGCAAATCTAATAACCAACTAAGAGCATGCAGTAATTTTCTCACATTAAAATAAAGTACCAAACTGCCAAAACTAATTGTTGAAGTTTCATTGCTTAAAAGACTAAATAAAAGTAAATCACCTCTTTAAGCCAATTTAAATAATTTAAATATTTCACTCCTCACACACACCCTTGTTGTTTTGTGAGTAATTCAAATCCAATAATTTTATATGTGTACACAATCACCATCAACCAACCCCAAGTACTTTTGTGAGTAACTACAAACTAAATTAAAGAAAGGGAAGGTCAGACCAAATTGTCCAGGTGAATGTGTCACTAATTACACCCCGGGTTTATCATTATGCAATTATGATGACTCGATATAAGATCACCTCTTATGCATGTGCATCTCGTGTAGAACAAGCACTCGCCGACGGTGACTACGAGTTGGTGCCGACCGGAGACGAAGGACAAGCCTCGGGAGACGTGAACGTGATCCAGGTGGAGGACGAACTGAACCCCGCCGCCGAGAACCCCCAAGCTAACCACGTGCCCGAAGGCAAGCCCCGGAGCATGTCCCATGTTTCGAATACATGCAACTATGTTTGTTAAGATTTACTTGTGCATTTACGTTCAGGAGTTGAATTGAAACCTTAGTTGCATGATCCTAGGTACCTATGCTATGCAATACTAGTATGATAGGTCGATAGCGGCTATGCTATAAGGACCCGGTAAAAGTCGAGTGATTTCCTGTCACTCGCGAGATATAGGAATCAACTGCTTTACTTATGTTGGAATCATAAGGATGACGGGCGGGGATTTTTGTCATGTAGATGCCCCGTCCGTGTAAGCAAAATTTGGTTAAGGCCGAATGGTGTGGTACCGATGGTTAAGTGTTTGAAAGCACTAAGCACTTGTTTGGGCATGGGACCGGTAAGTTTAGTACCTGTTCGGAACGGGGAGTGGCCTCGCCCTGCTTTCCCTGGGAATTCACCTCCCCATGCGGTACACATGTGGCTCAAGACCGAATCCGGCCGGCGTGGCCGCGAAGTATCAACCGGATAGGCTTGTGTCCAAGGGAAGTAGGCTCGGATTAACGAACCGGGATGACATGGGAACGGCCTGGTTAGCGTCGACCTTGGTGGTTGGTGCTTTTCCGTGTGTTTAGTTTCCACCTTGCAAGGTTAAAATCGGTTCGAACTGTCTGTTTCTCGCAGCTAATGAGACTACTTAACCCCGCTACCGCATTGAGTAAGAAAGTGGAACATGACGTTGATGATAAACTTGATGCTTTCTTAATTTCTTGCTCAACATGCTTGATTAGAATAAGGTGCTTACCTAGAATGGTTAACTCGAACTAGAACTTGATGCTAAAAGATTGAAAGCAAGGACCCACTCTTAGCCGCTCTTTGGCAAAACAAACCCACCAGCCAAAAGCCTTGCATGTCTAGGAGTCGGTGACGTAGTTCTCACCCGACGGGTAAGTCTTGCTGAGTATTAGTATACTCAGCCTTGCTTTGTTGACTGTTTTCAGGTAGTACTCTTGAGGAGATGGTAGCCGGTCTTACCTGGCCGACCACCCTTCCTCCGGGTTGGACCGTTGTCTGGGACGAGGATGCTTCTGAGTGATGTCACGACGGCTTCACGTGATGTCACTACCTTTCCGAATAATAGTTCTTTCCGCTGCTTTTAAAAACTCTGAATTATCTTTACTTTATGCATGAACTGAATTTGTAATAAAGTACCGAAGTGGGACCTGTTTAAATTATCTGTGGATTGTTGTAATCTCTGGTACTCTCCTTCGAGGGAGTAAATGCACGACTCGTTTCGATCTCGGTAACTGTGCGTGGTTGCATCGGGCGTGACCCGACAGACTGTCACTTTAGTTCGGCTAAGTGTCTAATCGCGTCTAATGCGATGTTTAGCACGCTAAGCCGGATTAATCTGAGCGGTTCTGCCACAGCTGGTATCAGAGCGAAAAGTTGTGCACCAGAGGTTCGCACGGTCCCAATACACTTTTGCAATAAAACTTGACCCACTAGTGCTTTGTGAAAAACTCAGTTGGATCGCTAAGGATTAACTAGATCGTGAAGCCCTAGAGGGAATTTCGGGTTGTTTTAGGTGGCTTGCTATCTATGGTATATTTGACTAACTTGCCCAGCACATCTTGCCCACGTGTTTTATACGTGCGCTGGTTTCCGTGCCCCGCGTGCACGAAGGGTGATAGGATTTCCATTCCAAGGAACCTATCATTACGGTTGTGTATGAGTCGCCACATGTTTTATATGTGTGCTAGGTCTTGATGGTATGGTTCTAATTCCAATGAGCCTATCATCCTGGTTGTTCGCCATGTTCGAGACATGTGCATGATGCCGCATCGCGAGTTATGCGAAGGACTGTGTGCTCTATTCAAAGTGAGCATACGGCCTAGATTAGATGCACTGTCCATGCAGTGTTGAACGCATGGATACCGTTTCTATAAGAAGAACGGTAATGAATGGGGACGCTTCTGTGGCGTGCTGGCACGGAAGGTTCGTGGTTTTCTTGCAGGGACCCTAACACCGTTCCGCTACGTTTTGACTAGTTGAGAGACGACTAGCTACTATAGGGAGAGACGTATCTTATGCCTCGCCACCGGCAACTAACCACGTACACCAAGGCTTCTTGGTACTTGTGAGGACGTTTTAGCTCCTTTGCATCATGAAAACAACCATAAAAATCATTGAATAAATTTTGGGGCAAGGAAAGATGGGGAAAACGAGCTTTTCTAATGTCCTTCAAATTTATCAAAACTGCACAATCTTGCTGGTCCGAATTTTTCGGGTCATTAAAACCTCTCAGCTGAAGTTCCACCCTAAAAGAAAGTTGTTCAGAATTTCATAAGCAATCTGCTCTAAAAATATCAAGGTTTTTGGTTGAGTAAAACTAGAGTTATGTTTAAAACAAGAGCTGGCTGTTCACTGGAAATTCTGGCAGACAGCAAGTTGGAAATCGAGTGTTACACCCACCTTAAACTCAAAACTAAGCCTACCTCTGAATACCAAACTTGTGGCTGATAACCTAATGATCAACCTGGTAAAATTTGGGGGTTTTTAGTTTAGTAGTTTGAGAGTTACCCCCGTTTCTTCTCCGCTGTCCAGAAATTCAGTCTTTCCTTCACAAGTCACTTACCGAGATTGTTTATGGTCTTTCTACAGATGGCTGCCCCGGCTCAGTTTGTGCTTGGTGACGACGGCCTGCTCCACTCAGAGTGTCTTGCTGGGGAGGGCTTCCCTTCCATTTTATGGGGCACCTTGAGCGCCATCGGATTCACGACACCGCCGCACTATGCGTGTCGCGAGTACGTTGAGCGTGGGATGCACCGTTGTGTCGCCCGGGTTACAGTGGCTCCCCACCCTTTCCACCCGGAGTGGCCCGCCCTTGTCACAGAGGTTACTGGCTCCCACCTTGTGGATGCTACTGAGATGGCAGCTTTGAGGTTGCTAAACATCTTCGTCTACAGTGACTTTAGTCCTATGGACGTGGCGACCCATCCGGTGGGAATGCTCCGTACCCTTCACCCGGATGACCCGAAGTGGCTACCTCGTCTGCTCCACTGGACCACCACTGTCGCCCCCTCTGGAGAGCCAGAGGCAGTGCGGGTGCTGACGCAGATGGTGAAGGCTTTGTATCGGATTCAGGCTTACCAGTAGAGTACCATAACTGAGATGGCACAGGATGGGACACTGACCCTTGAGGAGCTTGACCAGCTCAGGGTGGACTACACTGACCTTACTATTGAGGCTGCTGATCTGGATTCAGACAAGGCCAACCTGCAGGCACAAGTGGGAGCACTGCAGGGACAGGTGGCCAACTTTCAGGCCGAGAGGGAGGCACACCTTACCTTGATCGCCACCCTGCAGCAGGAGCGTATTGGGCACCTTGAGGAGCTTGCTGGCCTGCAGGAGGAGAGGATTGGGCGCCTTGAGCAGATGGAAGAGATGCGTGAGGAGATAGATTCCTTACACAATGAGCAGATGGGACACCTTGACCGTATTGGAGAGTTGGAGGGTGAGGTCCACGACCTCCAGCTTGACTTGGAGGATGCCCATGAGCACATTGGGATCCTACAGCAGCAGATTCCTCTTGAGCAGGATGTGGAGATGCATGATGAGGAGGAGGAGCCCATGGAGGTTGAGGAGGACCCCGACCAGGTCCAGGGCATGTCCGGGGTCGACACACTGAGTGGCATTGCACCTCTACCTGCCACACCCGGCTCTCCCGCGGAGAGTGAGGATTCGGTCAACAACCTCGACGATTTCTAGATATTGACAGTGTCACTCCTCGGCGTAGCCTACTTTTGGACAGTGGTGTAATAGGCTAGCCTTGAGTTGAGTGTGTCTTTTGTGAAGCTTAACCATGGTGTAACTTAGGGTAGATGTGAACCCTAATGTTAGTGATTCGATGTGGTTGTAACAGCTAGGCTATGTGGCTGAATCTGGTCTGAATTTTAAGGCATGAATCCTTTGTTTATGGGTGGGGCACTGAATATGAAAGTTGTGAGGAACTGTATAACGACGATGCTCGCAAAATTTCAGCCTCATTCGTTAAGCGTAGCCCGAGTTATGCACGTTTTGGTAACCCTCGGCCATTCTGAAAACAGCACGAACAGAGGCACAGAGATTGAATTTTTCGCCCTAGTTAGCATGCGAATCTGACTGGGAGGTTTAAACGAAAGTTGTAGCTCGCTAAGTTTGCTAGCTGCTGGCAAAAATTCATAAATTTTGGACGAGAGACCAAGGAGATATACATTTTCTTCTCTGACAGCCTCGCTGATCAAAATTCTGCAATGTCATCCTATTGTTTTTCGCACATGATAACCTTGTATTACCTTGTAAACAAGTTATGTGGATCATGGGGCTGATGAGTAAATGATTTTGCAGATGGTTGACTCGACCCGCCGCACCAACTTCACCGCTGGGCAAAACAGCGGCGCTCAAGCCAACCAGCAGCTGCCCAACGCACCCCCGCTGACTCCAATGGAGGCGTTTTTCGCCACCCAAACTGAGATGATGCGGGAGATGCTCAATGGACAGCGGCAAATGATGCAGCAACGCCAAGGGGGACATCATGATGGTCAACCCCAGGTTGCCCGCTATGAGCACTTCCTGAGCACACAGCCGCCCACCTTCAGTGAAGCAGCTGACCCGCTCAATGCCGATGCTTGGATTCGCTCTGTGGAGTCCAAGTTCTCTGTGCTCGCACTACCATGCTCAGAGGAGAGCAAGGCCAAGTTTGCGGCCCAGTTGCTCAGGGGACCCGCGCTCATCTGGTGGGAGCATTACCTTGCTACCCTTCCTGAGAACACTGTAGTGACATGGGCAGATTTCAAGACCGCCTTCAGAGCTCACCATATTCCTGAGGGCATGATTGAGAGAAAGTTGAATGAATTCCTGGCATTGACTCAAGGCACTAGGACTGTGTCACAGTATGCACACACCTTCAACAACCTGTGCCAATATGCCGGTACCCACGCTGACTCGGATCAAAAGAAGATGGACCGCTTTCGCAGAGGCCTCAGTGCCAAGCTCAAGGAACGCCTGAACCCTATCAGGACTGCTACCTACAACGAGCTAGTCAACCTAGCCATTACTCAAGAAGATGCCATTGCTGCCCTTAAAGCCGAGAAAAAGAGAAAGGCCCCTATGACTCAAGCTGCTCCATCAAATCAAAGGTTCCGGATTGTTCAGAACACTCCTACTCCCAACCCCCAGAGGCCAGGACAGCAAGGACGTTGGACTATCAGGCCACCCCAACCGAATCAGAATCGGTTGCCTGTTCCTCAACAGCCTGCTGCCCCGCGCAACAACTACCCAGTTCCCGCACGCCCTACCAATGGGAGCGCTTGTTTCAAGTGTGGGAAGACTGGTCACTTCATCAAGGACTGCCCCCAGAATAGGCAGCAGAACCAAGGCAGAGGAAAGAGACAGACAGTGCAGGTCCGTCAAGGGAGGATTAACTACACCACCCTCACCGAACTTCCTGAAGGAGCACCAGTGATGACGGGTACTTTTTCTATCCACAATCAACCTGCAGTTATACTATTTGATTCTGGTGCAACACATAGCTTTATAAGTGCCAAGTTTAGTGAGAAATGTGGTTTGAACCTTTCCCGCACCGCCACCCCTTACATGATCACAAGTCCAGGTGGTAAGATATCAACAAACCAACTCGCACAAAGAGTACCGATAGTACTTGGCAGTAAAGTTTTTAAGACCAGCTTGGTTAATGTGGGTTTGGAAGGGATGGACATTATTCTGGGGATGGATTGGATGACCAAGCACCATGTTATGCTTGATATCTCCGAAAGGGTAGTTGAAATTCATTCCCCACTCTTAGGACACACCGATCTATATCTCCCACACAAAGTCTACACCAGCTCTCATGTCTTCTCTATGGCCGAAACTCGAATAGAGGATATTCCTATGGTCTGTGAGTATCCCGATGTCTTTCCTGAGGATTTACCTGGTATGCCTCCTGATAGAGACATCGAATTCGTCATTGAACTCCAGCCTGGCACCGCACCCATCTCTAAGCGACCCTATAGAATGTCACTAATAGAGCTGGCAGAATTGAAGAAGCAGTTACACGAGCTACTAGAGAAGGGATTTATACGACCTAGTACCTCGCCTTGGGGGTGTTCAGCTCTCTTTGCCAAAAAGAAAGACCACAGCCTGAGGTTATGTGTAGATTACCGACCCCTCAATGCGGTGACTGTCAAGAACAAATACCCTTTACCCCGCATTGATATCCTCTTCGACCAACTGGCTGGTGCCAAGATCTTCTCCAAGATTGATCTTCGATCTGGGTACCATCAAATCAAGATTCGCCCGTGCGACATTCCCAAAACAGCTTTCTCCACCAGATATGGTCTTTATGAATATCTGGTCATGTCATTCGGCCTCACTAATGCACCTGCCTACTTCATGTATCTCATGAATTCAGTCTTCATGCCCTACCTCGACAAATTTGTAGTGGTCTTCATCGACGATATCCTTATATATTCCAAAAATGAAGAAGAACATGCTGAACACCTTCGCATTGTTCTGCAAACACTCCGAGATCACCAGCTTTATGCTAAATTCTCTAAGTGTGAGTTCTGGCTCAACAGTGTTAAATTCCTCGGACACACTATATCTGAGGATGGGATCTCGGTAACTGTGCGTGGTTGCATCGGGCGTGACCCGACAGACTGTCACTTTAGTTCGGCTAAGTGTCTAATCACGTCTAATGCGATGTTTAGCACGCTAAGCCGGATTAATCTGAGCGGTTCTGCCACAGCTTACAAGAATATAAGAGAATGATCTCAGAGGGAAAACCCTAATGGGATATATACCAACTAAGATTGAGCAAAGCTAAAACTTAGCAACAGGAACAGGCTTTGTGAACATATCAGCAGGATTATCATGAGTACTAATCTTGCATACCTTTAGCTTACCCTTTTCGATCTCGTCAGGAACATAATGGTACTTGACTTCAATGTGCTTTGTCCTCTCATGGAACACCTGATCTTTGTTGAGACATATAGCACTTTGACTGTTGCAAAATAAGTTAATCCAAGAATCAACTCCACAAAGCTTGCAAATAATCCTTTTAACCAAATCAACTCTTTAGTAGCTTCAGCAATAGCCATATACTCCGCCTCAGTGGTAGATAAAGCAACAGCAGGCTGCAATACAACCTTCCAACTCACAGCACAACTACTAACTGTGAACACATAAACTGTGAGTGACTTTCACTTATCCAAATCACCAACATAATCTGAGTCCACATAACCAATAAGTTCCTTTTTAGTTCTGCCAAACTTCAAACCATAATTTGCCATCCCTTTGAGATACCTGAAAATCCACTGAACTGCCCTCTAGTGTTCTTTACCAGGATTAGACATATATCTGCTTACCAAACTCATAGCATAAGATAAATCTGAATGAGAGCAAACCATAGCATACATCAAAGAACTAACAACAGTAGAATAAGAAACCTTAGACATGTACTCAATATCCTCATCTATACTAGCACACTGTTTAGTTGATAATTGAAAGTAAGGTGCAATAGGAGTACTAACAAACTTTGAATCATGCATGTTGAAATGATGAAGAACCTTGTCAATGTAACCATGCTAACTAAAAGACAATAAACCAGCCTTTCGGTCTTTAGTAATTTCCATACCTAGAATTTTCTTAGCAGCATCAAGATCCTTCATGTCGAACTCACTACTCAACAATTTCTTCAATATAGTGATGTATTTCCTGCTCTTAGCAGCAATCAACATATTATCAACATATAACAGCAGGTATATAGGTGACACATTAACATGTTTCATGTAAACACAGCTATCATATTTAGACCTCTTAAAGCCATGTGACAACATAAATGAATCAGACCTTTTATACCACTGCCGAGGGGACTAGGACTTTTTCAAACCATAGAAGGATCTTTTCAACTTGCAAACATAATTCTCCTTGCCAGGCACTATGAACCCTTCAGGCTGGTCCATGTAAATCTCCTCCTCAAGTTCTCCATGTAAGAATGTAATTTTCACATCTAACTGCTCAAGCTCAAGATCATGCGAAGCAATAATACTAAAGAACGTGTAAATTGAACTATGCTTTACAACTAAAGAGAACAAATCATTATTATCAACACCAGGAATTTGACTGAAACATTTTGCCACTAACCTTCCCTTGAACTTTGGAGGCTTGCTAGGAGATAAACCCTCCTTTCTCTTGTAGATCCACTTGCAGCGAAAAGGCTTCTTTCCCTTTCGAAAGGGCACAACCTCCCAAGTGCAGTTCTTCTCGAGAGACTGCATCTCATCCTGCATAGCTGCGATCCACTTCTCACGGTTGCACGCTCATAGCTGCTATCCACCTGTTCAGCAGAACTCAAAGCATAATAAATCATATTACATTCTTCAATAAGACGGGGTCTAGGTCCACAACCCCTCTTTGATATGCGATGAGCAATAGGCATGTCCTCCTCTGGCTGCAAAATAAGAGTTAAGTGCTGAATATCATCCTCATGAGCCTCACTATCAACAACTTCATTTTCCTGATCATCCACTGGTGGGTCCACCTGCACGTCACCATCATCATGCACGTGCAGCTCCTCCTGCACATCATCCACATGCTCTACCTGCATACTGATATGCTGCAGTTATTCATTGAAACATTACATATTCATTGAAAACAACACTCTTGCTCATGAAAGTCTTTCCTGTTTTGGGATTCCACAACTTATATCCTTTAACTCCCGAACCATAACCAAGAAAAAGACATTTAATAGCTCTAGGCTCTAATTTTCCATTATTAACATGAGAGTAAGCGGTGCAACCAAAAACTTTCAATTGTGAATAATCACCAGGTGTACCAGACCATACCTCAACTGGAGTTTTCTTATTAAGTGGGATAAAAGGCGACCTATTTATCAAGTAGCATGCAGTGTTAGCAGCCTTAGCCAAAAAACGCTTGCTCATACGCGCATTGGACAGCATGTTCATGCACTCGGACACACTGTTTTGTTGTGGAGTATACGGTATGGTGTAGTGCCTGACAATGCATTCCTTCCTGCAATAATCATTAAAAGCATGCGAACAAAATTCTCCACCATTATCAGTACAAAGCACTTTTACCTTCTTCTCAGTTTGCCTTTCTGTTATCACTTTCCAATCTTTAAAAGCATCAAAAGTATCATCTTTATTTTTCAGAAAATAAGGCCATACTTTTCTAGAATAATTATCAATAATTGTAAGCATGTAACGAGCACCACCAAGAGAAGGCTTACGAGAAGGACCCCATAAGTCAGCATGTACATAATCAAGAGTACCTTTGGTGGTATGAACAACGGTATTGAATTTTACCCTTTTATGCTTCCTGAAAATACAATGCTCACAAAACTTCTTGCTACTCAAAATGCAGTCATCCAGTAGGTTTCTCCTTATCAATTCTGCCATACCAAGTTCACTCATATGTCCAAGACTCATATGCCAAAGGTTAGTATTACTAGGTTCAGCATTAATAACAGCAGAAACAGCGAAAATAGAACCATGTAAAGTACTTCCTCTAAGGATATATAAATTTACAGAATTTATATCACTACCAAACAAACTAAGAGAACCTTTTGATATCTTTAGAACTCCACCTGAACCGGAGTATTTGAATCCTTCTGCATCAAGTGTACTGATAGAGATGAGATTTTTTACCATCGTTGGTATGAACCTCACATTTTCTAGTGTGCGTGTCATGCCATCATGTGCCTTGATCTGAACAGAGCCGATGCCCACAATGTCACGTGGGTTGTCATCTCCCATACGCACGGCACCTCCCTTCTGCACAGGTTTAAAAGAACTAAACCAATCTCCGTTAATGCAGATGTGAAATGAACTTGCAGAATCAAGTATCCACTAATCATGGTCAGGAACACAAGCGACAACAGCTAGACAATCTCCCGAATCAGAATTCACAGCACCGGAGACAATAGAGGCCTTACCATTCAAATTCTTTCTGCCGTCCTTAGCCTTAAGTTTAAGACAGTCCTCAATAAACGATGAAAGCAAAAGATCAATGCAGTAACGGGACATGAGATTTAACGTGGAAAACCCTCCCAATACGAGAGCGAAAAACCACAGGCGCCAGCCAGCAAGAATTTTACTATGTCGGGGAGTCCGGTTACAACGCCAACGGTGGCGGCTTACAAGAATATAAGAGAATGATCTCAGAGGGAAAACCCTAATGGGATATATATGACCCCTTTCGCTCCGGCCCAAGCCTCCGGCAACAGGCTCCGCTTCGCTCTGTCAGAAGCCGGCCTTTCATATGTGCCGAATTTGGATCATAACTCAACTCCTATAGTCTCATAGAACGACTATGCGTTGCGCGTTAGCAGTAGTTGTAGCTTGCACGTCGTACATGTGTGCAAGCTGATCACAGCTAGCGCGCCTATCAACTAACACTGATCACATAGTAAATGTGCGTGCATGCATAACATGGGTACCGATGTAGTTAATATGAGCGAAAGTTATTAGAAATTAAGATATGCTATGACTCAAGTAATTAAGATATGCTATGATCACTTGACACTACGTGGCATAGTATATATGCGCGCATGTATCACTCAAGTAATTAGATACACTAATAATGCTGTGATCCATGGAAGATTAACTAACGCACTTAATTATTTGAGTGGTTTAATTATGTTCATCAGCTCTACATGATTGATGATAAGTTAATTAATCAGCAAATGCTTCTATAAAAGCACGGTTTTCGTCTGGAACGATCGAAGCATCACAGCATATAAGTGCATAGCTAATTAGCATCCATTCAGCAATACATTCTCTAGCTAGCTAGCTCCAAGCCTCCAGCAATTCAAGTAGCTTAACATATGGCAGGCCGCAACAGCAGGCCCACGGTGGTGGTTGCGGCGCTGAGCCTGGTGGCGGCCATGCTGGTAGCCGCCTCAAGCGTGAGGGTGGTGGCCGGTGCCAACGAGCAGGCTGCTGCGTGCAGCATCTCGGACGAAGACGTTGGCTCGGTCGTGGAGAGGGTCCGGAACTATACCGTGGCTACAGACAAGGCGTGCAAGGAGACGGTGTCCCGGGTGAAGCTGATGGAGGGCGACGGCTGCCTGTGCGAGCTCCGCCGCCGCGTGCAGAGACAGTTCGACACCAACCAGGACATGTTCATGTGCATCAGCCCGCCGGACATTGCCCGCTGCAAGCCGACGTGCGTCATCGCGGAGCGCACCGTCGAGTACGCTGCTGAGGTGATAAAATCTGGCACTGACTTCAAGAAACAGGTCCTGTGTGACAACACCGTGCAGAGGGCGCTGGATGTTGGGGACGACTGCTTCTGCGAGTTCCGCAGCCGCGTCCAGGCCAAGGTTGGCGGCAGCAGCATCGATGGCGCCTTGTGCGGCCTCACGGAGAAGACATCCCAGTGCCGCCGGGCCGCCTGCGGGAATCCAGGACGGAGATGTTCAGTACTGCGCGAACGCGCTGGTGGAATCCAGAGACACGAACCAAGAAGCGCTAGCACCTATGATCGGCGGCCCGTCTCAAAGCGAGCCGCCGGTGGTAGCAATATTATCGCCACCCGCCATGAGTCCGTTTCTTGAATCCTTAGTCCATGGCTGCTGCTCCAAGGTGTCCAAGCTGAGTGCCGCGTGTGCCTGCGAGTTCAATGATGCCCTCCAGAAGAAGGTCGGCAACGGCACTGACCACCTCACTACGGTTCTTCCCTGCATGGCCACGACGACTGATGATTGCACCTTGGCGTAGCCTGCAATCATCGTTTGGGATTGTTATTTGTTCCCCGTCAAGTACCGTCTCTGTTCCGTTATGTATGATGTTGCGAGCGTGCGTCTGTGTTGCCTGTAATGCATTGGTTTAGTTTTCTTTGTGCGTGCGTGTGGCCGCAGAATAAAATTATGTTTTATTTGTAAAAAAACGTAAAGTATGGGCCTTGCTTGTTTATACCGGTATTGCTTTTCGGTTACTACTCATACAGCCCACGACGACCAAGGTGACGGGTTTTGGCCCAACTAGCTTCTTCGGTGCACACTGAAGCTTTAGATGTCTCGATTCAGGCCCATCGTCGTTCGGTCAGCGACGAAACTAACAAGGACAGGGTCGATATGGTAATTTTGGAAGAAAAAAAAAAGGCTCTTTTTCCTCTCTGGACATGAAGCCGAGTCCGTGTTTCCCCCCTCAACCGCAAAACCATATATCTAGCCTCCTTCGAGTCTCAAAACCGTTCGTTTTACCCCCCCCCCCCCCCCTCGGCGGTTTTGACAGCGGTTTTGTCTGACGTGGCGGTAGGCCCCACATGTCAGGGCAGGCCCCACCCCTCTCTCTTCTACCTCTCTCCTCTTCTTCCTCTCTCTCCACCATCGCTCAGACTAGAAACACCTCGTCGTTCATCGCATCCAGGTTGAACACCTCGGAGGTTCACTCCTCCCACAAATCCTCATTTACGAATCGACCAGCTGTGCCACGCCGTACTTGTTGATGAGGTTGTCGAACTCTACAGACGCCAAATCGAGCCATGCAACGTTGAATCCAGCTCTGCGGTCAGTCAAAGGTGGGCAGGGGCGAGCTCTGGCGTAGGCTCCACCTCCTCCTCGCTCTCTTTTGTCTTCTTCCCTCCTCATGTCTCTCGTCGCAGATCTACGGCTCCGGCAGGGACAGGGGCGGGCGAGCGTGGAGCGGCGAGCCTGACGAGCGAGAGCGGCAGGGAAGGGACTGACGGGGAGGCTCCAGCGCGGCAGGGCAGGGGGCCGGCGCCGTGGCTCCGACGGGGGTAGGGGCAGGCGGGGAGATTGTGGAGAGGAAGAAAAGAGAGGGGTGGGGGCCGCGCTGACATGTGGGGCCCACTGCCACGTCAGCCAAAACCGCTATCAAAACCACCGAGGGGGTAAAACAAACGGTTTTGAGACTTGAAGGAGGCTAGATTTCTGGTTTTACGGTTGAGGGAGAAAGAGAGGTCCCCTCGGCTTCATGTCCAAGGAGGTAAAAGAGACTTTTTCCTAGTTTTGGCTATCGTTTTGGCCCATACAGAAGAGGCATGTGCAAGGTATACATGGTTTTCTTTTTCTTCCTTGCCACGTGCATTTTGTATGCCTGCCATAGTGCCATTTGATAGCAGAGAAAGGCTACAATTAGATCTTACCAGACCATGAATATGTAATCCTAGTTACTAATTTTTATAGGTATAAATAAGTTTTAAAAATTTGTATAAAAAACTAGGCTCATCACTAATAATTAAAATTATTTGTAGTGTGTTCTCACTCGTCCGTTAACGAATACTCTAAAACGATACCCATATAGATTCATATACTTATCTTAATTAGTTATTGTGATATCACTACTACAGAAACCGTTAACCTCATCGGTTCATACGAAGCGGGCAAAAACGACCCGCTTAGTTTAAGTCATTGTGAGCGGCGTGACCAGTGCCGCATAGAATAAGTCCTTCATACGAAGTGGCGCAAGTCATCAGCCGGCTCGTATATGTAAACGAAGCGGCGTACAATAAAACCGGTTAGAATGATTGCTCATCCTAAACGATGCATTTTATGCCGGCTAGAATATTCATTTACCGAAGAGTTTTCTTTTAACCCGATTGCTTTCGGAATTTAACATGCTTGTGAATTGGAGGTTGAAGCGGACGTGCGCGTACGTGTGAAACCGAGAGGATCTTTTTCATCTTGCGATACAAGTTGAAACCGATCTATCTTCTTCATCTTGCGAAGCAAGTTGAGCGCAATCTCTCCCTTCTCCTTGTTATAAATAAAGCACCATGGGTCTCCTGTGTTCCTCACACTACACAACCAGATATGGTGCAAAGAATAGATCTCGTAGCCAGAAAGCTCTTGCTTCCTGACTACATAGCCACACACACCTTTCTTTTCTGATCGCTAAGAGAATTCTCGTGATAAGGTTGAGTTTCTACCCCTTCTTTCGTTTGCCTTTCATATATGCATCACCCATGCTATCCTGAGATGAAACCAATCAAGGAGACGAACTGTCGACAGCCAAGACTGTGGAGTTTTGCTGTCTTTAATCGCCATCTTGCAATCCCCTTAGGGGATTTATCAGACCCGGCAACGATGAACAAAATCATCGTTTGATCGACAACGATGAACAAAATCAGCCTTGTACCTTTTCTTTTAGAACTTTGTAACAATCATTACGTAACGAGCCGTCCTTGATCAATAAAAGTTAGATATATCATGTTTTTTATTTTATTTTTTTACAATTTTTATGGACTCATTCTAAGCGGCGTGCTATCAGCCGCTTAGAATAATCACACCGGGCACACGTGTCATCCAACCGCTTCATCTTGCACATACATGTCCTCCAGTCGTTTCATCTTGCACGAGAAGTTGATAAGTGTGGCTCTATTTATTTGTACTATGTTTCTTTGTTCATCCCCTTCCTCTGTTCCCGTTCTTATTTTTTGTCCATTTTATTTGCAAGGAAACCACAAGAGGGCCATGGATGTGCGCGTGGCCATGGAGGCACGGATACGGAGGTGCTTCCCTGGATTGTGGTCATTGCCACATACAATTTGTCATGAGCTAGTCTCGCAACGGGTGATGGATCAGCTTCGGGTCATCCCTAGAGATCATATTCGCGTCCTCGTCGCCTACATTTCGCCTCGACTGGGACGGCGTCGTCACCAAGGACAAGCCAACCCATTCATCACCACCAGCTTCATCATCAAGCATGTACTCGGCCATTACCACTCCAGAATAGCAATGGCGGACAACTTCTTTGACCACACCTTCTACGTGCAGCTTCCTAAAGCAGGGGACGTGGAGAGGTTCCATGGCCGTAGCTGGAAATGGAGGGGGCAGAAGGTGCCATTCACTAGGGTCTTGACGCTTCAGCTGACGAATGAGGGGCTTGACCGCGTAGATCTGCCTGAACTGCAGCCGCCTTCCCCACTCCCCATCATAGATGCGTAGATCTGTAGATCCATAGTTGCTAGTTAGTATGAAAGACAATAAACAATATGACAGTGATATTTTCTTCTTTGTTTCGTCTTTTGTTTTATTTTTTAACTTTATAGTACCTATTCTAAGCGGCTGCTAGTAAGCCGCTTAGAATGGGGCCATATTCTAAGCATCGTTCCGACAACGAATAAACCCTATCCACTCGCCTTCGCCCGCAGCATCCACAGTAGCAGCCCTGACGCGTCCGCGTCCAGTGTTGTAGTGTACCTCCGCCATGTCCTCCTCGTCCTCCGTATGCCGTCCACTCTTGATGTAAGGGCACAGACTGCAGCAGATCAGGCGGCCGCAGTAAGCCACGTCGCCGACTTTGTCGCTCGCGCTGCGGTGGCCTCGGCGGCGCGGGAGGCCTTCCTCCGCTCTTTTGCTGCTGCTACCACTGGATCCGCGGCTGCCTTGACCAGATCCGCGTCGGAGTTGCAAAAAGCGGTGGCCTCCTCCGCCCTTGTCGCCACGGATCGGCTCACCTTCATCGTGCAGCGGCAAGCCGCGCTGGAGGCACGAGATAAATCCACAGCCACGGAGGCGGCCTTTGCTGCGGATCTGGCCCATGCTGTCGCGGATCTGGTCTGCAACTTCTCCACCAGGCGCCGATGCCTTCCCTTCGACCATGACCTCCGCTGGGATGGTAGCGGCAACGGTGGCTCCACCGAGATGAGCTCCTCCACTGCAATTGCGGTGTAATCCGGCGATGTAAGCGCTGTGGATTACATTTTTTTGACGTTATGAACAAATTGCCCATTTTGGTCCGTTTAGCTAGGCATTGTCGTTCCTTAATTATGCTTACCATTAGTTAGTTATGTGAGATGAACTGCTTGTTCAATTTGTGGTAAATTTGTGTTATACCTGCACTACTATATAGATGTAAATTAGACTCTCTAGTGATGAAGTCAAAGTGCTACTGTTGACGCAGATTTAGGTCAACATACCAAATTGTGCTAGTTCGCACGTGAAACGATCACCTCGCAGCAACTTTGCGAAGGGCGGTCCGACTGGCCTGGTAGGGCGGCCCAACCGGTCTTGAGCGGAGCAGTGCAAAAAGCCTAAGAACACCGGCTCGGGAGGGACCCCGATGGAGCTAGCGCATGTAGGGTTGTTCTGAGATCGGTAGGCCACTCAGAACGCCTTCAACCGCTGTAGAGACGAAGGAAGAACAGCACGAGGTTGGAAAAGGTAGGGTTTGAGAGATAAAAGTAAAAGATATTTGTTCGATTGGTTGTGTTAGGACTCAATCGGCCACGACCCTTTATATTTATAGGGTGGGAAGGTCTTGCCCCGGAAGGAAAATCTCGGGAGGACTTGTAATTTACATGGATTCCTAAACCTACGTGGATTTGGCCTACAGGGCCGGTCTAACCGCCCCTGGATAGCGGTTAGACCGCCCCTGCCTTGTCGGGCTGGCTACAGGACCATACCGGTCTAACCACCCTGAATAAAGGTTAAACCGACATATCCAGCCAGACTCGACAAGTACCAAATTCGACCGTCAATATATGCCCCCCTATTTTCTAGTAAAGCTTGCTTATTAGAAAACATATATCTAGCAAAAATAAGACTAAGGGCGATAAAGTCCATAAATGCACCGGCCATTTGTACTAAAGGTGATACTGAACCGTACCGGCTTCTTTGATTCAAGCTTCTTGCCATACACTTGGGTAATATGTCTTCAAATATCTTCCATTGAGCACTCTTGGCAGCATGTACCCCTGCATCGTCTCAACCATATAAGAATTCCCCAAGCATAATTTTGTACTTTGTATGGACCTTGCCAACTTGGAGACCATTTGCCAAACTTATTGCTCTTTGTTCCTATAGGTAAAACTGTCTTCCAAACCATGTCACCAACTTGAAAAGACTTACCCTTCACTTTCTTGTTATAAGCTCTAGCAACCCAAATCTTGTCCTTCTCTATTTCCCTTAAAACTTCCAATCGCTTGTCGGTCACTTCATCAATGTAGTCCATCATTAAATTATGATAATCAACAGCATTAAGATCATTTTGCTTTGCCAATCTATAAGCCCCAAGATTCACTTCAACCAGCAAATCAGCTTCTTCTTTAGAGATACGATGAGCCCATAAAGCCTCAGACAATACTACATGCCATCTTCTAGGATTATCTTCTATCTTCTTCTTAATGAGCTTAATTAATACTTTATTGCTAGTTTCGGCTTGACCATTAGCTTGAGCATAATATGGAGATGAATTGAGCAATTTAATACCATAAGATTCAACAAACTCACGCACCTCTTTAGAAATAAATGATGTGCCTTGATCTGTAGTCAAAGTTTGAGGAATCCCAAATCTATGTATAATATGCTCTGTAATAAACTCAATTACCTCCCGATGTGTCATATTCTTGAGAGAAATAGCTTTAGACCATTTAGTAAAATAATCAGTGGCTACCAACAGAAAGCAATGCCCCTTTGACGATGAAGGATGAATTTTTCGAACAAAGTCCAACGCCCATCCTCGAAACGGCCACGGCTTAATAATAGGATGCATCAACGCAGCTGGAACCATCTAAATATCACCAAATTTTTGGCATTCTTTGCATATTTTGTAGTATCTATAACAATCGGCTATCATGCTAGGCCAATAAAAACAAGCCCGCCTAAGAAACCACTTCATCTTAGGAGACGACTGATGAGTACCACAAATACCTTCATGCACCTCTGTCATAGCCAACCTAGCTTGATTAGAGTCCAGGCACTTCAACAATAAATCTTCAGCCGTCTGGCGATATAGTTCACCATTAACCAAAATAAATTTAAATGCCCATCGTCGGACTTTCCTGTCAACAACACGTCCAGGATCCTGCAAATAATCAGTAAGAGGTCTCCTCCAATCATCTACCTCTTTTCCCGCTGTGTTAGGATTAATTTCAACCAAAACAGAATCATCAGCAGGCATAGTGGTCAGACCGCTCCTAGGAGCACTTAGACCGGTCTGGGCGATTGGACCGACCTCCAGAAGCGGTTCAACCGGTCCAGCCGCAGTGTAACACCCGTCTCCAAAATACGCCGGTTTTCGTTCATGAAAATTTCTTTCCTAAACATTATAACTAGACGCTTGCTGAGCCAGAGCATTAGCGCTATGATTTTCTTCACGTGGTACATGATGTATAGTAAATTCATCAAAAGAAGATATGATATCCAAACATTTATCAAGATACATATTCAAATGACCACTTAAACATTGACATACCTTTGATACTTGTTGTACCACCAACAAAGAATCACCATAAGCTTCAACATGTTTTACTCCCATCTCATATAAAATCTCCAATCTGAACAATAAAGCCTCATATTCGGTTTGATTATTTGTACAATCATATTCTAGTCGGCTAAGAGCTTCAAAAATAGCACCGTTTGGAGATATAAAAATAACACCAATACCGCAACCACTTTTGCAAACAGACCCATCAAAATGCAACTTCCAAGGAGTAAAAGTAAGATAACCGACGTCTATATCAATATCATTATCAATGCTATGCTCAACAATAAAGTCGGCTACAACTTGACATTTCATGGATTTTCAAGGCTCACAAGTTAAATCATATTCAATAAGAGCATAAGCCCAGTTGCTGACTCTACCACTTAGAATTGGTCTATGCAACATATACTTAACTACGTCGGTTTGACAAGCTACTATGCAAGTACTTGGTAATAAATAATACCTCAACTTAGTACAAGCATAATATAATGATAAGCATAACTTTTTAATAAAAGTATACCTCGTCTAGGCGTCCAATAATCTTCTACTCACATAAGAGATAATATGTTCCTTGCCTTCGGTCTCTTGAGCCAAAACAGCACCAATAACATAGTCTTCAGCAGCCACATATAATTTAAATGAAAATCCCTTCTCGGGCGCTCGAAGCACCGGCGGTGAAGACAAATAAAATTTAATTTTTTCAAATGCTTCTTATTGTTTTGCCCTCCAAGTGAACTCATCATCATTCTTTAACCGAAGTATAGGAGTAAAAGCATTCACCTTTCCGGACAAGTTACAAATAAATCTTCTCAAATAGTTAACTTTGCCCAAGAACTTTTGCAATTCCTTTTTATATGTAGGAACCTTTACTTTCTTAATTGACTCTATTCTTTTAGGATCTATCTCTATGCCTTTCTCATGAACAATGAAGCCTAAAAACTTCCCAGCCGACACACCAAAAGCACATTTAAGTGGGTTCATTTTCAAACCATACCGACGCATTCTTTCAAAAGCAAGTTTTGAATCGGCTAAATGTGAGTATAAACCAGCCGACTTAACTATAATATCATCAATATAGACTTCAAGTATAATACTAAGCAAGTCATGAAAAATCAAATTCATAGCTCTTTGATAAGTTGCGCCGGCATTCTTTAAATCAAAAGTCATAACTACCCATTCAAACAAGCCCACAAAGCCAGGACATATGAAAGCAGTTTTAGATACATCTTCCTCAGCCATAAAGATTTGATTATAACCAGCATTACCATCAAGAAAACTAAGAACTTTATGACTAGAAGCATTATTAATGAGTGTGTCGGCTATAGGCATAGGATATTCACCTTTAGGAGAAGCTCTATTAAGATCTCTAAAATCAATGCAAACTCTGAGTTTACCTGAACCTTTCTTCTCCACAGGCACAATGTTAGAGATCCAATCAGCATATCGACAAGGCCTAATAAATCCTGCTTCCAACAACCGATTGATTTTGGCTTTTATGCGATCATACATAAGAAAATTAAAACGTCTAGCAGGTTACTTATAAGCCTTAAAACCAGGTTTTATAGGAAGTCGGTGCTCAACTAACTCACGACTCAAACCAGGCATCTCAGTGTAATTCCATGCAAAACAATCGACATACTCTCTTAACAAATTTATTAATTTAGATTTAAATTCAGGATCTAAATTCTTATTTACATACGTCAGTCTTGGTACATTTCCATCACCAATGTCTACCTCCTTCAAAGGATCAACCGACGTAAGACCTTGTCCCAATTTACTCAAATCATCAAAATATTCAATGGCCTCACACATATCATTCGTCTATGCCCGATAATGCTCAAGCCTTTGCTGCAACCACTCTAGATTTGTATTCATTAAATCACATGATGTGGTTTAGCCGATTTTCCAACGGCTTTAATGCAGCAGGGACGAAGCCATCTTTAGTACAACTAATAAACTCATAATCAGAAAGATCTAAGCCAGATAAACACTTCACATGATCCTGAGCACCTATAGTAGAAGAATCGGCTATAGCAACACAAGCCGACGTATCACCATGTACAATCTCTATTTCGTCGCCTACCCATTGAATTAACATTTGGTGCAAGGTAGAGGGGACACATTGATTTGCATGTATCCAATCATAACCCAAAATTAAACTGAAATTACTTTGCGTCTCGGCGACGAAGAAAGTGGTAGCCAATGTCTTGCTCCCAACGGTGAGCTCCATAGATATGACACCTTTAGCCCCCATAGGTTCACCTCCTCCCACACCGCTGACAGTCATGTTTGTCTTGATTAACTCATCATCGGAACATCCCAATTTCTTGAACAAAGAATAGGGCATCAAATTGACAATTGCCCCTCCATCAACGAGCATCCGAGATATAGGCTTCCCATTGATATGACCCTTCATGTACAACGCCTTCAGATGGTTTTTATTGTCCTTGGGTTTCTTAAATATAGCTTCTTTGGGACCAAAATCAAGATGAGCCAATTCTTTCTCAGTAATAACATAATAATCTAATGATAAATGAACCACATTAACATCAAGATTCATACGGTCAGGAAAGAACTATAATCAACAAGTTGCTTGTCGTCTTTTTCTTCAGAAATTGATGTCAACTTTTCAGTAGAAGGATCAGAAGTAACAGGAACAGAATTACCAGTGTTGACCTTCTATGGGGATAGCGGCCCAACCGCCCTAGGACCGGTCCAACCGCCCCTATCGCAGACTCCTCTGGTAAAACTGGTCTTACCGCCTCTGATGGCGGTTCAACCGCCCCTGCTGGCTGGGACTCGATCTTTGCCTTCCATTCTTTCTTCTACGGGATCATGGGCCTGTATTTGTTGAAGTGCTCATCCCGCCATTTTTCCTCCTCCTGTTCTTTCTGTTGCTCTTTCAATTGCCTCTGACGAAGCCTTTGCAATTTCCTCCTTTGTGTATGAGTCAAACCTGGAGGACACCATTGAGGCAAGAAATTCTTGTTGATAGAATCAACATTATTAGAATCCAGATTAGTAGAAACATTAACATTATTTTTAATAACTATAGGACTCTTGCCGCCATCTTTAGCTTCCACCTTCATGCAACCAATCTGGATCACATCATTGCCTGTAGTCCTCTCTGGATCAGCAACCTTTGGCACAACATCATCTTGCTTCTTAGGGCGATAAACTTGTTTAACAAAAGATGATGGCCTTCCCTGCTTATAGTGGTCAGACCGCCCCTGGGACACGATCGAACCGTCCCTGTGCTGATCCCAACCCGACTGCCTGAAACTCAGCTGGTCATGCGTAGGACATGAGATTCTGTCATGCACGGGCTATCTAGGCTCCTCCCAAGCTGGCTGAAAGCCTTGCTGATTCATGGGGTAAAAAGGCATCCACATGACTCCATTGTGATCCATTGTCGGTTGTGTCAAACCAGACAGTGGAAATCCCCATGGCATACTGGGAGCTTGCTTTGATGTACTCGGAGCATGAACCTCACTTCTTAATCTGGTAGCAGGTCTTGGCGATGAATTCGGTCAATTTTGCATTGGCCACCTACTCCTCTTTTTTAATGGCCGACCACCCGTGTCGGCCTTTTGATTGGAGTATGTTGATGCAAAAATTGGGCGGTGACAGATGCGCTAACACATGAACGAAGGCGTGGCCTTGAAATTCGGGGCGTGCCAGTCAATCTGACCTGTTTGTTGACAAGGATAAAATCAGACGTTAAGAAACAGCTGAAGAGCCGATTCTCTCGTTAGTGAAATCAAATATGATAGGACCAATTCCGATATGTAGTGAAACAGCACAGGGAGCCGATTCTGATAATCAAACAGCTGAAAGCCGATTGATAACTAAGCAGTAAGAGACGACCATAAAGTGATCTGATACAGCTTAGTAAAACAACACTTAGAATTGAACTAATCAGCTACTAGATGGATTTCAGGGTTAATACTTTGACAAAGCCGATTAGATAGAATTCTAAGCTGGATAGGTGGTGATAAAAGCTAAAACAACAAGAAGGAACTTGTAGATCTAGCTAATATCGATAACTGTCGAATAAATCTAAACGAAGCAACAGCGATGCGCCCGATGCTAAAGCTCAGATATTACTCAGTAGAAGCGGAACTCACGAGCAAGCCTTGGAGATCTGGATCGCCTCGACTAGCTCAGGAGAACTCGTGAAAGAGAAAAGCTTGACGAAGTCGCCGACTTGAAAGTAAATTGCGAAAAGTAGATGCAAGTAGTAAGGGTTTGTTGTATTGATGTGTTCGTAACCTCTTCACGACCCTCAGGGCTTATATTTATACCCTGAAATTACAGACTCCTAGTCGATTACGACATAAGCAAACTTGACGCAAAAGAAAGAAACTAATCAACTAAGATTCTTAACAAATACTAGAAAATCGGCCCATAACAGCCCAATTCAGCCCAAAGCCCACGACGCCCTTGATCAATCTTCTCCGAGTCCGATCCGATTCTGAAATCTCGAGTCCGATTCGATTCTGAAATCTCGAGTCAGATTCGATTCTGAAGTTTTGAGTTCGATTCCACCATCAAACTCCATCCTTGACTTTGACTCAACCTTCATCTGATTTCTTCAAGCGCCGGCTCCAACATGTGTCAAAAAACATCATCAACAGAGTATTTGGCGAAAAGCTGATCAAAAGTAAGTCCCTTCTTCTCAATTTTCCCTTGAGTTTTCTCCAGATTAAGCTTCCATGTTCCCACCTTTGGCTGCTTAGGTTTTAGCATGCGTGGGCGCCCTCTGGTAGGACTGGTCAAACCGCCTTTGGAACCCGGTCCAACCGCTCCTGTCTGGGCAACATCAACTTCAACAGGGGCAGTCTGACCACCCTCTAAACCTGTTCTAACTGCCCTTCCCTGCACAGGGTCAGATGGTTTTTGTTTGATTGAAAATCCTTGCCCCCCGGGTGGTGAAGTCTTGACAATGATCTTGAATAAATCTCGGCCATTAGGAGTTTTCTCATGGACGACTTCCCTGATTAATTCCTTATTTTTCAAGCTTTGAAGCTTCTCTTCACCTATGACCATGTTCTTCCCTTTTGTTGAGTTGGCTTGATGTGGTCGGACTAACACTTTGGGCTGTTGCAGATCCATGGTGTTGACAGGAAAAGGTGACTTGTCAACTTGCATCTCATGTAGAGCCAGTCGTCCTTCATTGATAGCTGACTGAATCTGCCCACGGAAAACATTACAATCATTAGTAGCATGCTTAAAAGAATTATGAAACTTACAATACGCATGTTTCCTCATCTCTTCCGTCGGGGGCATGTTATGTGAAATCTTGAGGTTTCCTATCTTAAGTAATTCATCAAATATATGATCACACTTGGAAACATCAAAAGTAAACTTAACTTCCTCTTTCCGACCCTTATGAGCCGGCTTAAGTGATGAGCATGAATAAGTTTTAGACTTAGAAGGCCAAACAAATTCAGCAATATAGACATCATTATCATCATCGGTCGAATTATGAGAATCATAATCAATATTGTGCATATTAGACCGACGTGACTTAAAATTTTCTTTTTCTTTATTCAATTTCAACTCAATTGTCATTGCTCTAATCAAAACCATAGTGTCGGACTTTGGGTCCGGCAATCCACTAGGGGGTACCCAAGTGGTTGATTTGTAGGAGTTGGGGGGTCGCGAAGCTAGGGAGCTCGAGGTAACATAGGAGACGCAAGGTTTATACAGGTTCAGGCAGCCGGGAGGCACAAACCCTACATCCTGTGTTCGGTGGTGTCTTGTATTGATGAACTCGTCAAAGTTCTTGAGCAATGGCGAGTCGATGGGTGGTTACAATGGGGGAGCACGATGATGAACTGCCCTATGGGGGTTGACCTAGGCCACCTTATATAGGCTGACGGCCTTGGGTTACAAGTCGGTTGAGATCTAATCCTACCGACTTACAGCTAGGAAAGCAATCTGAGTTGATTACAACATAATATCCAAGATATTCGGGCGCGATCTGCCGGCTAGGTCGTGCATATCTCGCAGGATTCGGGTGTCGCGGCGCACGCCTTGTGGGCTAAGTATTCTCAGTCTTGTCCGGCAAGCTCGGGGTGTCTTGTGAGTCGGCCCACGTTGCTGTCAGATATGGGCCCTGGCCGACTGACATCCTGGTCGGTGGGGGGGGGGCCTTGGGTACCTATATCCCACACATAGTAAGGGAATAAAATTCTTGACCATCTATTCTATCTTTAACAGATGATTTCAACCCCTTAGCTACAAGATCAGCAATATCAATCTCAGACAAAGACAAATTAAAACAATGGTTTTTAATCTCTTTAAAGCGTTTAAAGTAGTCAGCTACCGACTCCGCTTTCCCTTGTTTAACCAATGTCAAATCCGTCAATTTACATTCATAGCCCCCACTAAAGAAGTGATCATGAAATTTCTTTTCTAGTTGATCCCAAGAATCAATAGAACCAGGAGCTAATGAAGAAAACCAGGCAAAAGCGGTTCCACTCAAAGATAAATAAAACAAGCGAACTCTCAAAGACTTATAGAAACCAGTTTCACCTAATTGAGCAATGTATTGACTTATGTGTTCCCAGGTCGTATAACTATCCTCACCACTAAATTTAACAAAATCAGGCACGCTCAAACCTTGAGGATAGGGAACATTATCAAACTCGGCTTTATAAGGTTTTTGATACCATTGGGCTTGATCCTCAAATTTTCGTTGATGAAATGTGTACTTGTCAAGTATCTCAACCTTGTTATTACTTATCTTGATGGAGGGTATCTTGAATTCTCCTTCTCTTGAGATCTTGTCATGTCGATCCTTCTTCATGCCCACAAGGAACAGTTGCTTGATGTACTCTTGAAGCGCAGCATAGTTCCTCTGCTCCTCTTCGTTGAGCTCTTCAATGGATGCCATCACGATGTTGTCTTGATCAATCTCAGTCCAAGCCCGTGGCATACAAAGAATAGATTGGTCGGTTTTAATCTAACCGGACCCTCTAATTTTCCCAGCGGAGTCACCAAAAATATGTTGACGCAGATTTAGGTCAACACACCGAATTGCGCTAGTTTGCGCGTGAAACGATCACCTCGCAACAACTTTGCCAAGGGCGGTCCGACCGGCCTGGCAGGGCAGTCCAACCGGTCTTGAGCAGAGCAGTGCGAAAAGCCTAAGAACGCCGGCTCAGGAGGGACCCTGACGGAGCTAGCGCGCGTAGGGTTGTCCTGAGATCGGCAGGCCACTCAGAACGCCTTCAACCACTGTAGAGACAAAGGAAGAACAACACGAGGTTAGAAAAGCTAGGGTTTGAGAGATAAAAGTAAAAGATATTTGTTCGATTGGTTGTGTTAGGATTCAATCGGCCATGATCCTTTATATTTATAGGGTGGGGAGGTCTTGCCCCGGAAGGAAAATCTCGAGAGGACTCGTAATTTACATGGATTCCTAAACCTACTCGGATTTGGCGTACAGGACCGGTCTAACCGCCCCTAGATAGCGGTTAGACCGCCCCTGCCTTGTCGGGCCGGCTACAGGGCTATACCGGTCTAACCGCCCAGAATAAATGTTAGACCGGCATATCCAGCCAGACTCGACAAGTACCAAATTCGACCGTCAACAACTACCTAGTGAACTCTTGATGAAGTCTCAATCTAGTTATGAACTGTTAAGTGATTAACTGAATTACATTGATCTTGAATGGGTACCCAGCTAGATTCTATGTTTGTTGTGAACATCTAGCACATACACATTCACATTATGTTGAATGTGAATCTGTTGTGTGTGCAATGCGTTCATAATGATCCATATATAACTAGCTAGTATTCATTCGACGGATCAAATGACTCGAACATGTTTTTTTAAATGTGTGTGCCATCATCCTAACTAGCGTTAACTAAACCGGTAGCAATAGGTTAATAAAACTACGCGGCGATTAACGAACCGATTAGTATACATAATCAAACGCTCCGGCGCTAAACAAACCAATTCGAATAAGAAGTCATTCTAAGCGGTGCGCAGCACGCCGACACATTTAAGAAGTCATTGGAAACGGTTAAATAACCGCTTTGGATGACCCTCTTATTGACATCGGCAAAAGGGAAGCGGCATCGGCGCCGGCGCGGATGAGGTTTTCGCGCCGCTTAGATTAACGGTTTCTGCATTAGTGTATGTTTAATTAGTAATCACTATGTACAGTTTTTCTTGCACGTTCACAGCCTTTCATTTTGTATCACTTTTCACATATGTTTGATATGTTTTTATTTGAACCCTTACTTTGTGCTATGTGTTTAATAAAATGTCGATATTCTTGTCACTTCATCCATACATGCATGGTCTACTTGATGACATAAATCAAGCATATATACCTTAATTTAGTATGTTTTATATTAAAATGGTAAAAGTAGGTGAGTTGGAATCATATATTCGTTTCTTTTTTATTTTTATGACATCTATGTATAATTTAGATACATATTCAAGAATTGCATTACTTTATCTATATTGATAACATATGTGGGTAATTTATAAAAATATTAGAGGGATATTTAAGTAATGGCGTAGATGACTAATTTAGATTAAGGTTAAGAGTTACTTTAATTTATTTTTTATAATGTAAGAGGTATGTAATTTACATATAGATTTGGAGAGTCACTTTACATTTATAATGGTAGAGGTGGCTATAATGTTTCAAACTACTGGTTGATGGCCACATGTTTCTCATTTCGTTGAAAATTTCTAAAATTTATCTTTTTTTCTAGCGTCATTTTTGAGGATTAACGTGAATGCTCAAAAGGAGTCTACAATTAGTAATATACTAAGTGAATCCCGCGCATTGCTGCGGGACATTTTGCGTAATTTTTATGATCATTTGATGCAATATGCATAGAGCTTTTATTGAATAGATAATTGAGAAGGATACATATAGAGTTTATTGATTAAATAACATACAATTGGAACGAACGAATCACTTTTCAGTTTTGATCTTGGAGTTATCTTCAGTGAACCATACATGGGCCAAAGTAACAGGGAAACCGATGGAGGCTAATGTTCAATTTATAGTACACCGAACAATAACAAAAAATCATCTTAGAGTGCAGCTTGTTACTTGAATGACTCGAGGGTTTTTGTTCTCTGAGAATTCAATTCAAACATTGCATCCTGCACACACACATTACTTGAAAACTGATTATATATATGTAGTCATGTAAAGACGCAAGTTTCAGTAGAACATATTAAGGAAAAGCGACACAACATTAATAGAAATCTATTGGTTATAGATCAAGCATTAATCATATAGAATTAGAAACCTAAAGGCCATGTAGAATGGGAAAAGAAACCTAAAGGCCTGTTGCATTCTTTGAGCTATGGCGACGCAGCTGAGCGCAAAAATAATAATTCCCACGTAACCAAAATCAGAAAAAATATGTATGATCTTCTACCTTCCCAACCCTCTAGCACCTTTGTCTTTGCTGCAAAGAATCCTCTTGAGTGGCTTCCATGACATGGCAAGCCTTCTGTTGCCTCTTCTTGAAAAAATTTTCTTCAGTTCTCCCGTGAAACAAATGCTCCATAAGGTTCGACGCGCTGCTTTAAGCAAAAATTAATAAATCTGTCAATAGCTTGGCAAAAAAAACAAACAGAATCTGTGCGCCTGTGAGAGATCTGCCGTTGCATCATCGACGGTCACAAGACGTTGCTGATTAGATTGTTATACTATAGACTCGGCTGCCATCAACAAAAAAAAAAGATAAAAATCAACAGGGGAAACTGAAAGAGAAATGAATGTAGGAATTGCAACTTACCGTGAGCAGAAGGCCAGGTAGCATTGTCCAGTGAGTGAATCGATGGTGAAGATGCCGCCTTCGTGGATGCTGCGCCTCGCCATGGCAGGCCCATCTGGGCAGCGACCGATGTGGCCGTGCAGGGGCATGGAGGAAGCACAGATGTATGGACTGCCCGTGCCCAGCATGGAAGGCTAACCGCCCAGCATGCGAATCGACGGCATCGCAATGCCATTGGGCCTCGCCATGGCTGTCGCACCGCCGTGGTGGCCCGTGTTGAGACTTTAGAGGGGTGGGGGCAGATAGAATTGTTGTTGATTTGACCGCACAATGGCGTCAATGTGGCAGGGGCAAACTGGCCGGGGAACAGCAGAAGCCAAAGGAATTCGGGAGTGGAAGCATCGTCCGACTGCGGGTTTCGTTTGCACGGTAGAGATTTCAGATTGGACGGTTGTAACCCTGCGTGAAGTCTGTTGATCTGCCCTGAGTTAAATGATGTCTGTTCACGTGCTCAAGTCTGTTGATGTGCCAATATGGGAGAACCTGCTGGCGTGGAGGTCTGATATTTGAGAGAAATCATCTATTGCCTTTTAGTGAGGAGCTCCTATATAGGTATTTTTTTTGAGAACGTGCATAGCACGTTTTTTCATTAAGCGGAAGAGAGTTTTACAACGAAACAACTTTGAGAGACCCTCAAAGCGCAACACAACACGAAACGAAAGCAAAGCAGAAGAAGAAATCAAACGACCTGGCAACCTACAACCAGAAAGCAAAGCGAATACCCTAACCCCCACAACCTACCAACCTAAAGAAGATAAAGCTTCTAAGCCTACCAAAGATAAACAACACCGCTGAGATCGCCTAGAGCTTCAAGCAACAACAATGGTGACAAAGCATCCACCAAACACAAAGACATGGTGGCCAAGCATCCGCCAGGGAAGCAGCAGAGGTGGCCAAGCATCCACCAAACGACGGCTAGGCAACCGCCAGCGAAGAGAAGGGCGACAGTCCATCAACAGACGACGACCAAAGGTGGCTAGGCATCCACCGGGCAATAGGAACATGGCGGCCAAGCATCCGTCCGAACTGACAAAGGTGGCAAAGCATCCACCAAATATCGTGAAAACATCCGAGAGAATAGTAGGGGCGGCAACGCATTCGCCAAAGACACGACGACCTAGGCAAGCGAGGCGATGTTGATAAAGCACGAGGATAGGCGTAGAAGAAGAGTTGACGACCACGACGGGATAAGCATCTGACCCGACCAAAAGCCCGTGGGAGGGAAAAGTACCATGAACCCACGCACATCACCGAACGACTAACAACCCGAGCTGGGGAGGTAGAGCGAGAGGGTCCTGCAGGACGATGCCTCCACGGAGGGAACGACGTCGACGCCGCCATCGTCCGACTGCCCGTGGCAGAGCAGTCCAAGTCTACACCTGGCGAAACCAAATGGATTTGGAAGCCACAACAACGCCTCCAGCGAGGTAACTACGTCAAGAACGCAGCCGTTGTCGGGACCGGTGAACACCGGCCCAAGCTTTCGCCGAATGCTTCCAAAGCCAACTCCACACTAGAACTACCGAGCCTAGGATGGGAGCCAAACGATGGGATGGCAGCGAGCAATCCATGGTGAAAGTAACGATGAAGGACATCCACAGGCACAGAGAGTGACGACATTAACGACCCAAGCTACTAGCACGACCAAAACAACCGCGAACTTCCTCCATCCGACACGACACGACCATGAGCAGTGCCAGCACCAACCACGATAAAGCCTGCCGCAACCCCCGTGGCCCGGATGCCGGGGCCCAAATCTGGTGGAGGTGGGTCCACCTCCCCCGTGGCCCGGACCCAGATCTGGGACTAGGCCCAGATCTGGTTGAGGCGGGCCCGGACCCAGATCTGGCCAGGCTGGGCCCAGGCCAGCAGCGGGCTGCCTCTGGCGGCGGGCCAGAAGCCCACCGAGAGGTGGTGGCGCAGCCTGGCGCCCGCCGGCCAGGCAGCCGGAGGGGCGGCGGCACGGCATCCCGTGGCGCCGGGGAGGTGGCGGCGCCGAACCGCCCGCCGGGATGGCGGCGGCGCCCGTCTTCGCGCTCCTGGGCGGAGCCCGGGGAAGAGTTACGGCGGCGGCGGCTCGCGAAGGGGAAGGGAAGCCACCACCTCCGTCGCGCTCGGCCCAGGCGGCGGCGGCGGAGGGGGCTCGGTGCGGCGGGACCCGGGCCTGGCGGCGGGGGCGAGCCACGACGAGCGCGACGACCGGAGGGAGAGGCCTTGGGAGCGGCGGCGAAGCTCCAGTGGCCACGAGGAAACCGACCATGGCGACCCGACCTAGGGTTAGGGTTAGGGTTGGGTGGGGTGGGGAGCGAACGGGAGAAGGGAAGAAAAGGAAGGGAGGGAGGAGACGCAGGGGCCGGGCCGCCGGCGGCGGCGGCGGCGACGGCGGCCGCCGGAGCTCGGGGCGGAGGGGACTTGGCGCCGCGGCGCGGGTTCCGCCCGTGCCGCCCCTGCGGAGCGATGCGGGGGAGACGAGAAAAAAAAGACTCCACGGATCTGTCCCCTATATAGGTATAGATGATTAGTAATAGTAAAATTAGATTCACCAAATAGCTTTAAAGTTAAAAAGATGTCTACATAGTTTGTTCAGCGCAGTTGAATTTCTAACCGTTTGCACCCATCACTACCACAAGATAGAAAACCCGTCACGAAAACCTCGATTCCCGTCATGAAAATCGTTCGTGGTGGCTGCATACCGCAAAGGATCCAGGTCCTATGGGCTCTCTTCTTCCAACCCCTTGCTTCCAATTCTATGAAATGTTTCCTGAGACACTTATATCTGGAGTCGATTTGGAGATGCACGGCTTTATCCTAGTTGGCTTGCATTGCCCAGGTTTTCATAAAAAAAATATGTAATCCATCGACGAATGCAACTGAAACGTTAATCCGATCCATCAATTTTTGGTCTCATGACTAGTTTGAGTGAGCCCACACACATAAATCCACAAATAATTTTGGAATAAGATGATCTGTTTTCACTGCAGATCAAGCTTGCTTCTCTTTCTTTTCCACAAATTAAAAGTGAAGCTTTTCATTTTTCTTTTTGTACAAAGATCTAGCATGTTCATTCATCCCTGTGGGGATACATTACTGGCAATCAAAGACACCGAGAACGTGGCCAAAACAGCATGGCTGATGGCACGCCTCACAATTTGAGGAGTCCTATTGTCCGTGCATCGCATGGCAATATGCATGGACCAGGTTCGTGGCACGTGTTGTGCTGAGTCAAGTAAACCTCATGTCTACAGTGTACTACTTTTTTTGTTTTTTGAACATCTAAGTCGGTGTGAATGATCGCTCCCCCTGGCCGCCGTCCGGCAAGACCCGATCCACATTACCCTGTCAGTCGTCAGCGGCCAGCAGCAAGCCATGCTCCAGTTTTTGTAGGGCCCCTCTTCTGCTTTTGAGACAGAGATGCCTGCAGCCTAACGTGTTCCATGCGTGCTGTTTCAATTCATAGATACAACAAAAAGATAGGGTTCAAAAATTTTGGTACGTGGTACCGTTCAAGATTCAGTTAACGTTTTTACTACACTCCTGCTACAAACAGAACAACGAAAAGATAGGGTTAAAAAATTTTGGTAACGTTTTTACCGTACAAAATTTTGGTACGAGGTTAAGGCCTTGTTTAGTTCCCACCCGAAATTTTTTCACCCATCACATCAAAGGAGAATCTTAGATACAGAAAGTATTAAATGTAGACGAAAAAGGTGAAAAGTTATATGGATGGGCTGTAAATCGCGAGACGAATCTAATGAGCCTACTTAATCCATGATTTGCAATAGTAATGCTACAGTAACCATCTGCTAATTATGGATTAATTACCCTCTAATTACCATCGTTAGATTCGTCTCGAGATTTCCAACCTATCCATATAACTTTCCACCTTTTTCGTCTACATTTACTAATCCTAAATTGGTAAAATCGAAACCCGAAATCTTTTCACCGAAAAGTTTTCACGAACTAAACACGGCCTAACTGTGTGGCTCGATTTACTTCTCAAAAGTTTGATTTTTAACTATCTCTCAATCGTCCAAACTTTGCATCATTAGAACTTAAATTGGGGATGGAATTCAGAGTTAGGGTTTGGTGCTTTCCAGGTTGGGTGGTTACCCTTCATAAACGGCTATAGAGAAAGCTCTGGGTAGCTCGCTGGCTGGCGGCGGAGCGGAGGCAAAGAAGGCATCGCTCGATTTGACTGGTGTTAGTTTGTACGGGTCGGATTAATCGACCGCCCTAGGGTTACTAGAAGTCGAAGCAATCATGTCCATGAATCTATTGATCCGACCGGACTCAACTTGCATGGGCTAGATCCATAGACCATCCTAGGGTTGCGAGAGTAAAGAAGAAACAAAGTGCATAGGTCGTTTGATCCGATCGAGTGAGGCAAAGGCGGTCGGAGCATTAGACGATCGTCCAATCGAACATCAAGGGCCAAGATCAGTTGTACGGGTCGATTGATCCGATTGACGGGGTGAAGGCGCGGTCGGAGCTTTGGGCTATCATTCGATCGATGATCAAGGGCTGAGATGAAGTGAAGCAATCGATTGATTCGACCGAAACAACTTTGAATGGATAGTTTGATTGAATTCAAATATCAAAGTTTACACAGAGAAGGTGCGGGCCGCGGTGAAGGGAGAAGAATTGATCAAATGATCCGACCGTGGTCAGATGAATCGACCAAGTGTCGATCAGATGACTCGACCAGTGCATTGCGTCCATACTGGCAGAGGGCAACAACTAGATCTCAGTTGAAATGAAGTGGTCGTATGATCCGACCAAGCTAAAGAAGGACGGTCGGATTAAATGACCAATGTCAAGAGGATTGTGTCAGCAAGCAGCAACAGCTATAAGGTCAGAGGGTTGCAACGGCTAGTGAGCTCAGGGATTTACATGGATCGGATGATCTGACCGACACATCTGAAGCGGTCGGATCAAACGACCCGTGTAAATAAAATCTAGTCATTGGGGATCTTTGAGCAACGACTCTTTTTGAGACTTGGCTCTATATATACGTCAACCCCCAACCATTTGAAGAGTGCTAGGGCTTGGAGAAGCTATTAACTTGGTTCTCACATACACACAAGTGCTCTTGCCACCAAGTGCTTAATAGAAGATTTAGGCAACCAGTTGAAAGATTAGGTTTTAATTAGAGCTAGTTTAGGCCGCTTAGCACATTTCTTTAGGTGTTAACCTAGAGTTTAGGCGAGGTTTGCATACCTCTTTGTATCGGTGCTTGCGCGCACCAAGAGTTGTAAGTATCGGGGCTTGTAAGTCTTGCGAGACCCTCCAACCGCGTTTGTGGAGTGGTCGCCGTTACTTTGTGATAGGGAGGTGAGGCCCTAGGCGGTTTGCTAAAGCTCAACCAAGTGGAGGCGGCGAGGAGCATCCGGAAAAGGCCAAGCGGAGACCCACTTGCGAGTGGAGAAGTCCCGTAGTGTCGGTGCCAATCCTGGGAGAGGCCCTAAAACAACGATAATCACCAACTAAACCGCCGGAACCAATTAACCGGGCGGAAAACAAGTGTAGAAGTCTTGATCCGCTGTCGAGCTCGAGGGTGTCCTGCACCCCTCGAGCGAGGCGGAGCGAGTCCGCCTCGCTCGAGACTTCTCGCTCGAGGCCCGGAGGCCGCTCTCGATGCCCAACTCCGCCTCGCTCGAGACCCCTCGCTCGAGGGCCCACTGACGGCTCACCTACCCATGGACAAGAGCATTAAATGGCTCTGCGCGGCCTGGGGCAAGGAAGTCAAACAGCGAATCATTAGCCCATCCCCGGTCATCTCCGCCAACCCCTGACACCGTGCGGTCATTTCCGACACCGTGCGGTCATCATCTGACCCCCTGCGGTCATCCTCTGCGTCGTGCAGCGTGATGAACCTGTGTGGCGTCACGGGCCCGAGCGATGTGACAGCCCTGTACTGTCACGCTCCCCCGTTCTACCAACTCCGGTACGGGGACCCCTCGAACGAACAGGGGGAACCCTCGAACGGGCCCGTGGCCTGATGTACTTGATGATGACGACCCACGCCAGCCCATAAAATCAGAAGCACAAGGAGCGCACGTCATGTACAGGGAACGTCGCGTCTTGCGCCAGAACGCCATACGTCCGGGGAGTCGCCTAATCCGACAACACAAGCCAAGACAAAGGTCACGCCCGAGGTCACGCCCCGTCGTACGCCGTCACTGTACTAAGTACTGTCCTCTTACTATTTGTAACTGCCCCTCTTTGAACTATAAAAGGAGGAGGCAGCCCCACGGAACGAGGGACCGAAGACACTTATTCACACACTCACTACTTAGTTCACCCAAGAACACGACTCTCACTCGTTCTAAGGGACCTGGAGGCTCATCTTCCTCTCCCGCCAAGCTTGTAGCCCCCCTACTGCGAGCACCCCCGGTGCGAGGCAATACAAGTGCGCAAGCACACCCTGCTGGACGTACGATCGGAAGATCGGAACCAGGATAAACCTCGTGTCACCATATTGCCCTTGCATCGACCATCGAGAGACGGGACACAGCGCACTTTTCTGCAGGTGATTGGAGCCCCGCGCGGTTCCGGCACCGACAGTGGCGCGCCAGGTAGGGGACATCGCGCTGTGATCAACTTCTTGACCCACCAAGTTCTCTCGATGGTGATCCGTACCGAGCGCCTCGTCGACCGCTGCTCCTACGGTTCATCCGACCCGCTCCCGGCCGGATTCACTATCTGGTTTGGGAGCCTGGGGTTTGAGGCAACCGGCAACGGTTATCTCATGCGGCTCCTCCCAAGGGATGCGGCCACCACGGCCGCGACCGCCACGACAAGCCCGCCGCCGCCACCAACGCCCAGGCGCAGGAGGCGCTCAGGGCAACGTTCACGGCAAGCACGCATGGAGCGGCGCCGGGCTGCGCGCGCACGTCATCTGGACGACGTCGACCTCAGCGAAAGCACCATTGCTGAGGGGACGAAGGCCACGCCAACGCCTGCACCTCCGGCCACGCGTCCGAACAAGGAGGGCGAGGCCGAGCCGTCGCGTTTCCCGTATGGGATGCGTGGAGCGGGCATGGCGTACTCGTCGTCCATCAGCACGGCGATGGACGCCTACGACGATCTCGCTGGACATCACTTGCTCTCGATCCGGAACCTTATCGCGACCTCGCCGGGCGACTCATACCTCGGCACAAGCGATGACGAGGCCTCGCAGGAGGACCCGGAGTGGGACTACCTCGAACTTCGCGACTACGAGGCTTTCGTGGCGTTCCAGGCCGCGGCGGACTACTGCTTCGACTACTCTGATGACTCGAGCACAGAGGATCACGACCCCACGCGGGAGTGTTTTGTCGCGGCAGTGATCGAGCCGGACACGGAGGACAACGGCATCGTCGCGCCGCGAGAACCCGCGCGAGAACCCGTGGGAAGCGCGGCACCCCGACGGTCAGCACCCCCCACGACCGGAGACGCCGCGCTGATTCAAGCCCAGCTGATCCAGGTGCGAGAACTCGAGGCCAGCCTCGAAGAAGAGCGACGCCAGGTTCGACGGCTGCGCGCAGCCCTCGAAACGGGGCGACCGGGGCCCAGCAACTTCGCGCAGGAGGTGGCACGCACCGCGCAGGCGCGAATCATGGCCGACGACCACGGGGAAGACCCCCTGGCCCTAGCAAGGACTAGTCAGAAGTTAATCGCCGCGGCTACGCTGATACGAGCGATGCCGGAGCCATCAACGCCGCAGGGCCGCAACCTGCGCCGCGAGGCGCAAGTTCTGATCGAACAGGCCGCGGTACAGCAGGCCGAGAGCTCCGCGTCGCGTATGAGATGCTCCGACAGCACGGGAGTCGTGGGCGGAGCGCAAGACCGGGCGGAGTCGGTACGCACTCCTCTCAAGAGCCCGACGAAGGCTCCTGTGAAGGAGCGCATGCTGGACACGCGTGCCGGCAAAGACGACGCCCGTCACATCCTCAACAAAAGGAAGCTCGACGCCACCACCGGCCATGGGTACCACGCTCGACGTGGAGGCCGCTACGACAGCCGGGAAGACAAGAGCCCGTCGCCAGAACCTCCTGGTACTCGGGTGTTCAGCCGCGAAATCCGGACGGCACCGATACCTCCGCGATTCCGGCAACCGACCACCATCGTCAAATACTCCGGGGAGACCGACCCTCGAGTCTGGCTCAACGATTACCGCCTGGCATGCACGCTGGGTGGTGCGTCCAGCGACGAAGTCATCATCCGCAACCTGCCCCTCCATCTCGCGGACTCGGCGCGAGCGTGGCTGGAGCAGCTGCCCCCGAACCAGATCCATGACTGGAACGACCTTGTGAACACCTTCGTGGGCAACTTCCAGGGCACGTACGTACGCCCGGGGAACCCCTGGGACCTTCGGCAATGTTGCCAGAAGCCCGGCGAATCCCTGCGGGATTACGTTCGTCGCTTCTCCAAATGCTGCACAGACCTTCCGAACGTCGGAGACTCAGAGGTGCTTCACGCCTTCCTCCTGGGCACGACAAATCGAGGCCTGGTGCGCAAACTTGGACGAAAGCCCCCCACTACCGTTAGTGGGTTGTTCGACATCGCCACGCGATACGCCTCCGGCGAAGAGGCAGAGGGCGCTAACTTCGTCGACAAGAAGGGGAAACACGTGGAAGGAACGCCCGTAGAGGGAAGCAAGCCTAAAGCCCCCACCAAGAAGATGAAGCAGGGGAAGAAAGGGAAGAAGGCGCAGCAGGTGCCACGAGTACCAGAGCCAGACGACGACTCCGACGAAGCCCTCGCGGCGGACCCCGCCCGCAAGGGCCCAGGGGGTCAGCTTCGAGGCCCGGGGGTCTTCGACGACATGCTCAAGAAGCCATGCCCATACCACAGGGGCCCGGTCACTCACACCCTCGAGCAGTGTGAGATGCTGAAGAAGTACTACAACCGCGTGGCCACAAAGAACGACAACGAGAAGGGAGACGCCGACGGCAAGGACAAGGGTGGATTCCCCCAGGTGGAGAATGTGTTCTTCATCTTCGGGGGGCCCACGACCAACATGACGTCTCGGCAACGCAAGCGCGAACGTCGAGAGGTCCTAGCGGTGCACCGGGCGGCCCCGAAGTACCTCGACTGGTCAGAGGAAACCATCTCCTTCAGCAGGGAGGATCATCCCGATTTCATTCCGAATCCGGGGCAATACCCGCTCGTCGTCGACCCCGTCATCGGCAATACACGCTTCTCCAAGGTGCTCATGGACGGAGGCAGCAGCCTCAACATCATGTACGCCCCCACCCTGGAGCTCCTGGGGATCAGCAGGGACCAGCTGCGCCCAAGCAAGGCGCCGTTCCACGGCGTCGCTCCAGGGAAGCGGGTTCAGCCCCTCGGACAGATCGACCTGCCGGTCTACTTCGGGACGCCGGACAACTTCCGCAAGGAAGTCCTCACCTTCGAGGTGGTGGGGTTTCGGGGTGCCTATCACGCCATTCTCGGGCGACCATGTTACGCCAAGTTCATGGCCATCCCGAACTACACCTACCTCAAGCTGAAAATGCCGGGCCCGAAGGGAGTCATCACCGTGGGGCCCTCGTTCGAGCACGCCTACGAGTGCGATGTCGAGTGCGTCGAACACGCCGAGGCACTCGCTGAAGATGAAGCTTGTGTGGCCCGTCTGGAAGAGATGGTTCACGAGATCGACAACCCCGCGCCGAAGCACGTTGGCAGCTTCGAGCCAGCCGAGCAGACTAAGGACGTACCTCTCGACCCCAGCAACCCCGACGACAAGACGTTGAAGGTCAGCTCCACCCTCGACCGCAAATAGGAAGTGGTGCTCGTCGACTTCCTCCGCGCCAACGCCGACATCTTCGCGTGGAGCCCCTCGGATATGCCCGGCATACCGAGGGAGGTCGCCGAGCACTCCCTTGACATCCAGCCCAACTCCAGGCCGGTGTGCCAGCGCCTTCGGCGCTTTGACGAGCAGAAGCGTCGAGCGATTGGAGAGGAGCTGCGCAAGCTCTTGGAGGCCGGATTCGTCAAGGAGGTTTTTCATCCCGTGTGGCTAGCTAATCCTGTACTAGTTATGAAAAAGAATGGGAAATGGCGGATGTGCGTAGATTATACTGGTTTAAATAAAGCATGTCCCAAAGTTCCTTTTCCTTTGCCACGAATCGATCAAATCGTAGATTCCACCGCGGGGTGTGAACTCCTTTGCTTCCTTGATGCGTATTCCGGTTACCACCAAATAAAGATGAAAGAATCCGACCAACTCGCGACTTCTTTCATCACCCCTTTCGGCATATACTGCTACACTACGATGCCGTTTGGGCTTCGAAACGCAGGGGCCACGTATCAGCGATGTATGCTTCGGGTCTTCGGAGACCAGATCGGGCGCACCGTGGAAGCATATGTCGATGACATCGTCGTAAAATCCAAGAAGGCAGACAACTTGGTCGACGATCTGCGAGCCGCTTTCGAAGCGCTCCGGGCCGCCGGTGTGAAGCTCAATCCGGAGAAGTGCGTTTTCGGAGTGCCGCGAGGCATGTTGTTGGGTTTCATAGTCTCCCAGCGAGGCATTGAACCCAACCCCGAGAAGGTCGCTGCCCTCGAACGGATGGGCCCGATTCGAGACTTGAAAGGAGTCCAACGGGTCCTGGGGTGCTTAGCGTCGCTCAGTCGCTTTATAGCCCGGCTAGGGGAAAAGGGTTTACCTCTGTACCGGCTCCTGAGGAAACACGAACGTTTCTCCTGGACCCCAGAGGCGCAGGAAGCCCTCGACAAGCTCGTCGCGTCACTCTCGAGTTCACCCATCCTTACGCCACCAAGGGACGGGGAAACACTCTACCTATACGTGGCCGCGACGACCCAAGTGGTTAGTGCGGTCATCGTAGTGGAGAGAGAAGAAGAAGGCCATGCATTGCCGGTACAACGACCCGTGTACTATATCAGCGAGGTATTATCAGAAACCTAAGACGCGGTACCCGCAGATCCAAAAACTGTTGTACGCGGTCGTGCTGGCTCGAAGGAAGCTAAGGCACTACTTCGAGGCGCACCCAGTGATCGTGGTCTCGTCGTTCCCCTTGGGAGAGATAGTCCGCAACCAGGACGCGTCTGGAAGGATTATCAAATGGTCGGTGGAACTGATGGGCGAAACGCTCACGTACGCACCGCGCAAAGCCATCAAGTCCCAGGTTCTCGCGGATTTCGTCGCCGAGTGGACGGATGTTCAACTACCCCCGCCCCAGATACAGGCAGAGTGTTGGACTATGTACTTCGACGGATCCGTGATGAAGACCGGAGCAGGGGCGGGACTGCTTTTCATCTCGCCTCATGGAGAACACATGCGCTATGCGGTACGGCTGCATTTCCCCGCCTCCAACAACATGGCAGAGTACGAAGCCCTCCTCAGTGGGCTCCGTATCGCCCTCGAGCTGGGCATCAAACGCCTCGACGTCAGAGGGGACTCACAGCTAGTCGTAGACCAAGTGATGAAGAACTCGAGCTGCCATGACGAGAAGATGGAAGCGTACTGCCACGCAGTGCGGCGCCTCGAAGACAAATTCCTCGGCCTCGAACTCAACCACATCGCGCGCAAGTACAATGAAGAAGCGGACGAGTTGGCCAAGATAGCGTCGGGGCGAACCACCATTCCCCCGAACGTCTTCGCCCGCGACTGCTCGAGACCTTCCATCGAGCCCCTACGTCCGGACGCGGCGTCAGAAACGTCCTCGAGGGATGCCCACGTCGAGCCAATGGACGAGGACCCCTCGACACCAGGCGTCGAGACCCCCCAACCGAAGACACCACCACCTGAGGAGCGAGAGGCAATGGAGATCGACGGATCCCCGACCTCACAGGACTGGCGTCGCCAATACGTAGACTGGATCGACCACGGCACGCTACCCTCGGATCGAACCGAGGCACGACGCATCGCCAGACGAGCTAAGTCGTTCGCCATGGTCGACGGCGAGCTGTACAAGCGTAGCCCTTCTGGGGTGATGCTGCGCTGCCTCCCCATTCCCGCCGGACGACAGTTGATACGAGACATCCATGCAGGAACGTGCGGGCATCACGCGGCGGCCCGAACCCTCGTGGGCAACGCCTTTCGACAAGGTTTCTATTGGCCCACGGCGGTTGCCGACGCGATAGAGGTCGTGCGCACCTGTGAAGGGTGCCAGTTCTATGCCCGCAAGACGCACCTCCCGGCGCATGAGCTACAAACCATCCCCATCACGTGGCCCTTCGCCGTATGGGGGTTGGATCTTGTGGGTCCGCTGCCAAAAGCGCCCGGGGGCTTTACCCACCTACTGGTTGCCATCGACAAGTTCTCGAAGTGGATCGAAGTCCGGCCCGTTACGAACATCCGATCCGAGCAAGCGGTACAGTTCTTCGACGACATAATCCACAGGTTTGGAGTGCCGAACTCGATAATCACTGACAATGGCACCCAATTCACTGGCAAGAAGTTCTTGGAGTTCTGCGATCGCAACCACATCCGCGTGGATTGGTCGGCCGTCGCGCATCCCCAAACAAATGGCCAGGTGGAACGAGCCAACGGCATGATACTGCAAGGGTTGAAGTCGAGAATCTTCAACAAGCTGAACAAGTTTGGCCGCAAGTGGATAGACGAAGTACCCTCGGTCGTCTGGAGCCTTAGGACTACCCCAAGCAGAGCCACGGGTTTCACCCCGTTCTTTCTGGTATACGGCGCCGAGGCAATCTTGCCCACGGATCTGGAGTACGGATCCCCAAGGCTCAGGGCGTATCAAGATGAAGCAAACCAGCAAGCTCGACGAGACTCCCTCGACTGCGTGGACGAGGCACGCGACGTTGCGCTGTTAAACTCGGCAAGATATCAACAGACGCTTCGCCAGTACCAAGCGCGGAAGGTGCGACGCCGCGACTTCAGCAAGGGAGATCTGGTCCTTAGGCTACGACAAGACAATCGAGGGCGCCACAAGTTCACCCCTCCGTGGGAGGGCCCCTACATCATCGCCGAGGTCCTGAAGCCGGGCACGTACAAACTAGCCAACGAGAAGGGCGAAGTCTTCGCTAACGCCTGGAACATCCAGCAACTGCGTCGTTTCTATCCTTAGGCTCCTCGTGCTTTCCCATGTAACAGCTCATGCGACTCCTTAGTAATAATAAAAATCGTGTACAGTTTAAACATTGGAATTATCGCTTGTCTCACAAAAAAAATGGGGGCGTAACGCCACTCTAGTGGATGAAGGAAGCTCTTTATTGCCATAAGACGCATGACCGGCGAACGGTCGTGTACAACAAACAACATACAAAGCCGCTCCTTCGCGGCCGAAAGACGCATGTAGCCATGCCCATTTCTCAACACTGGCGACCCTAGACCGACTAGGAACATCGCTAGTTTTCTTCTAACACCAGCATGGCCACATGCGCCGGGGCAAACGGGAGTTCTCCACGGCTGGCGCGGCAAAGGTTCAAAGAACCTCGTCGACCTCCAGGTCGCCACGCGCGCCCCGGTTGGTGAAACGACCTTCACCAACATGTCGAGGTCCTGAGTGGCGCAACGCCGGCTGCGACGCCCACCTATCAAGACGCGGCGCGCACCCGGAAGCAAGACCACTCTGCCACCAAAGCGCGCCGCCACCGGACGCCGTGGACGGGTGACCAAAGCACCTGCCTCGTTCAACCATCGCCTGAACGCCGTCCAGCTCGAGCTGGAAGACGAGGCGCCGGTTCCCGACGGGGACAACCGCTGTCCGAGCATCAACCGGCCCGAGCTGGAAGATGATGCAGCGGTTGCCAACAAGGCAGGTGCAGCCGGCACCTTTTCTCCTTCATTTGCCTCCCCCTTCGCTAGCATTCTTCTAACACCAAAGCTCCGCCCACCCTCGAGCTAAGTCAGGGGGGCGAGCTCCACCCCACCCTGCCGTTCTTAACTCTACACCCATGGAACTCGTGAAAGGCTCACAGCACTTGTGATCCCTGCCGTCATGGTCGAGTCTATTTATAGCGCCCGCACCCTAGGCCCATCTCGCGGCATGCGCCTGATCCTCTGCGGACAGGCCCCCAAGGGGGCCCCCTGGCGAGAGGACAGCACGACAGAGGCGAGCGTCCCTCAGAAGGGAGACACGCTCGACGCGTGGCTGTCTGACGAGGACGAGCACCACGGCCAAGGTCACGGGGCCACTGTTTCACCAAAAAGGCGGAGCGGACGGCGTCAGAGGCTCAGCGAGCGGCGCGCAAATCGAGGCCGCAGCCCTCGCAGCACGCCATCGCTCAGCGAGCGGCACGCAAGTCGAGGCCGCAGCCCTCGCAGCACGCCATCGCTCAGCGAGCGGCACGCAAGTCGAGGCCGCAGCCCTCGCAGCACGCCGTCGCTCAGCGAGCGGCACGCAAGTCGAGGCCACAGCCCTCGCAGCACGCCACCGCTCAGCGAGCGGCACGCATATCGAGGCCGCAGTCCTCGTTGAACGCTCTGTACGCTTACAGAATGACGGGACGCCCGTGACAAGACGAGACAGTGTGTGCCAGGCACCCATCGCATCGCCAGCGCTGACGCAGCGGAGCCAGGCACCCGTCGCATCACCTGCGCCGCCCCGACAAAAAAGCTAAGCTACCCTTCTACCCTACGGTTTCTTCGACGATCCATCTCTCCATCATTTCAATCACGATTTTCTACGCACGGGGCAGGGAGATTCTTTCTTCGCCTCGCACGAAGACAAAAACTCCCTCGGGGGCTACCACAGGGCACATACCCTGGGGAGCAAACACTCTACCCCTCGCCACTCGTCTTTTCTCGCGATTTCCTACAAATTTTCGTCACTTCTCGCAATTTTCTACAAGTTTTCATCGCTCTGTCACGTGTCGGTTGTGTGTACGAAGGAGTGACGGAAGTTGGGCGTCGATGGCTAAGGCAAAGGGGTGGCAATGTCGTGGGGTAGCTTACGCCTCCGGGATACGGCATCCCCCCTTCGTCACCCTCGAACCTAAGCTACTCGCGGAGGGGCGGAGCGCGGCTGCTGGAAGTCCAAGAGTGTCGATGTCAAGGAAAAGCCTACGCCTTTGGGATACGGCGTTCCCCATCGACACCCCTGGGCTCGAGCAGTCCAAACTCTTCCCGTGCGCAGGGAGATGGTCTAACCCGGTCCAGTTCCTTTCGAGGCACACAACCAAAGTGACAGTAAACTTAACGAATTTAAATGCGATCAAACACGATGACTAAAACTCTCAAAAACATCCACAAGTTCAAAGCAGTAGAGACTCCTAAACTTATTACATATTCGCCTCGCAGGCGCCGGCGCAAGCAAAGTTCTTCAAGCAGCGCCATCCCCGTCGACGGTGCGCTCTGGAGAGGTGTCGTCGTCGCCCTCGCCTGAACCGGGGAGGATCTCGTCGGCAAAGAGCGTAGCGAGCGCGGCGGCCGTCTCTGCTACGTTGGCATCAGCCTGCTCGACCGCGGCCACCGCAGCGTCATCGTCGAGGCCCTCAGCGACGACGTAGCCCGTCGCCAGGGCGTCGAGTTGGATGAGGTAGTGCGTCGACACCACGCCAAGAGCCTTGCGGAGGCCAAGGAGAAACGCGTCCTTCACCCGCCCTACGACGCGGTCGCCTAGAGACCTCAGGCGGCTGGCCAGCGAACTGCCAGACTGGGCGCCGTCCTCCTCGAACTCCAGACACACCGCGGCGGCGGCCTCTCGAAGCTCCTCGAGCTCCTGCTGCGAGGACGCGTAAGCGACCTCCACCGCCTCCGCCCTGGCCTGCGAGTCCGCCACGGCCGCTTGCAAACCTAGAGTAAATCGAAAGGGAAAGGAACCTTCAGCGATAGGGCCAGTGTGGATTTTGAAAAAACGAAAGGGTTACGCAGAGGCTCGAAGCTTACCGGCTGCCCGCTCCTTCTCAGCGGACCATTGCGTGCGGAGCGCGCACGACTCCTCCCGCAGCGCCGTCAACGAGGCCCCTTGTTCTTGGGTCGTTGACCGCAGCACCTCGAGAGCCACGCTATGCTCGAGGACTTGGGCCTCAGCCGCGGCAGCTGCTTCTTGTTGCTGACGGAGCGAGGCCTGCACCGTGGCGAGGGAGGCATCCTTCTCCCGCAGAAGAGCGTTCAGGCGCTCCACCTCGAGGGCCCTCTCTGCGGCCGCAGCGCGCAGAGCGTCGCGCTCCCCCTCCGCGCGGCTCAAGGACTCGCCGTGCGCGCGAGCAGCAGCCCACGCCTCGTTTGCCGCAGCACGAGCCCGGTCCACCTCAGAGCTCAGTTCGGCGTTCCTCTGCGTCAGGTCGTGGACGTAGGCGTGCTGGTCGGCAATGTGCGAGACCTTGGACGCCGCCAGGTCCCGAAGTTGCTGGTGCAAGGAAACAACACGAAGTCAAGGCGTGAAGCGAAAAATCAAAGGGGTCAAGGCGAAGAACACAAACTCACCACGTGCAGCTGGAGCCCCCTGGTCCGGTGAAGCTCGAGCGCGTCGGAGAGGGCGGTCTGGAGGTCGGTGCCGATCTGGTGATGCTCCAGCCAGAGCTGGTTCTCGTTCTCCGCGATGGAGACGAGTTCGTCAGGCACCCCAGGGCGGTCCAGCCCAAGGAGGCTTCGAAGGCCACCGCTCGTGCTGGCGCCAGCGCTGGCGGGAACGCTTCGACCCTCGACCGCATCCAGCCTCGAGGGCGCGGCTGGGTCCGCGGTCATGACGGAACTGGCCGCCGCAATGGCCCCCGCCGGCGCGGGAGATTCTTCTGCGACAGCACCCCCGCTCTCGAGCAGAGGCGCCGCACTGGCAGGAGGGAGCGCCTGCACCTCGCGTGGGGGCTCGAACCCTGACGCCGGGTCTTCTTCGTCGGCGAGGATGTAGACCACCTCGCTCCGCGCGCGCCTTCCCTCCTCCTCGCCTGGGCCCGCGGGCTCTCCCGGACGTCCCTGCCCGACGGCCCCAGCGGGAGCCAAGTCTCGCTCCTCCGCGGCCCCTTCGAGGCCAAGCTCCCGCCGAGCTCGCTCGACCCCCCTGGCCATGGCCGCCTCGTAGCTGGCCACGAGCGAGGCCTCCGCCTCCCGCGTCGTGCGCGAGGGCGGGGCCTCGGAGTGGGGTGTCGAGTGAACCCTCGTCTTGAGGGCTTTGACGGGAGCAAGCGTGGGGGCGGCGGGGGTAGAGGTCCCGCTAAGACAATCAAATCAAGGAGTTAGAAAGTCGACGCAAACATTAATCAAAACGAACTGTCGAAGGGGATGGAACGCTTACCGCTTGACGCCCTTAAGCTTCCGCTTCTGGGAGCGGCGCGAAGGCGCTTGCGCCGCAGGCGCGGGGGCTCGCTCGCTAGCGGCCCCAGGCCCTCGCCGGCGGGGCGGGCGCCGGGACAGTCGCGCCCGACGCGCCTGGCGCCGCGGCCACGAGCGGGGGCGCGCCTGGCGCCGCGGCCACGAGCAGGGGCGCGCCAGGCGCCGCAGCCACGGGTGGGGGCGCGCCGGGCATCGCGGCCACGAGCGGGGGCACGTCAACGGCGCGCGCCACCGTCCCCGATTCGAAGAAGACCTCGTCGTCGGACGAGTCGTCCTCTTCTGGCTCGGGTGTGCTGTCGGGGGTCGGCAGCGGGGAGAGACCCTCTCTCTCCCGCCTCCGGTTCTCCTTCTGGTGATCATCCCTCCGCCGCTGCTTGCGGAGGCGCGTCTCCTTCTCCGCGTCCTTACGCGCCTTCTGCCGTTCGGCGTTCAGGCGGTTGGCCTCGCGGACGTCAGGGAGAGGGGGAGCTGATCGGTGCCCCTTGTGGGTCAGCCCCTGAGAATACGAAGTTAGTTGCTTGAAAAAACTCGATACGAGCGCGAAAAGATTCGAAAACAGAAGGGAGAATACTCACGAAGGTGAGGTAGCCCTCGTCGGGGCGCATCTTGATGGCCCAAAGGACGTCGTCCTCGACCGCCATCTTGGTGCAGTCCACGGCGCGCCGCGCCCGCTGGGCCGCCTCCGCAGCCGAGAGCGGCTCCTGGGCCATCCTCGAGCCCTCGAAAGGGGCCCCCGACGTCAGCTTGTAGAGGGGCAGGCTCCTCTGCATGAGAGGAACCACCCGCCGCAGCTGGAAATTGGCGATGACGGCGGCGGCGTTCAACCCCTTCTTCGCCAGGGATCGAAGCGCCGTGGTGAAGATCCCCAGCTTGTCTTGACGAGCTTTGGGGGAGACCCCCCAGTTCCATGAGAGCGGCTTCTCCGCCACGACCTTGTCGGTGTAGGGGGGGAGAAGGTTACCGTCGTTGCGCAGGTAAAACCACCCCTTGTCCCAGTCCGCGTTGTTGGACGTCATGGTGGTGGGGATGTAGAGATCTTTTCTCCCTTCCCGCAGCTGGAACATGACGCTGCCGGCGCGGACGAGCCTCCGCACCCCAGTGGCCCCGGCGGCGACGGTGTGGAGCTCGGCCCGGAACAGGTGAATCCACAACTCCCAGTGCACCGGGACCCCCAGGTATCCCTCGCATACCGCGACGAACACCGCCGCCTGGGAGATGGCGTTCGGGGCAAAGTTGTGGAGCTCCACCCCATAGTACGTGCACAGAGCGCGGATGAAATCCCCGGGAGGAGATCCAAACCCGCGCTCGTGCAGGCGAGCTAGGCTCACGATGTAGCCCTGGGGTGGAGCCGGCACCCTGTGCGAGGATGGCGGCGCCATCCACTCCGGCTGGTCAGCGGAAGTGATCTTGGGGAGCAGGCCTCTCGCAGCGAGCGACTCCAGGTAGTTTTTGTCGGCGGTGGACGGGCTCCATGGGGCAGCTTCCCTCAAGGTCACCATGGCTGAGAAGGAGGGGTGGAGACGGATTGGATCTAAGCTCTCGAGGGCTAGCAGGCGCGAAGAGGTGAAGGGAACGAAGAGACGGAGGGAACAAAGGTTTGAGCTAAGGTAAGGGAAGCTGACCCCTCCTCTCCCCGTATTTATCGACGAAATTTTACCGGGGCGCGGGTAAAGCGCGGCTGCGGGCACGCGTTAACTCCGCACTCAACCCTGTCGCTGACAAGCGGACCCCGCAAACGTGGTGGGCCAACTTAAAGCACAATTATGACTGTGGCCGCCCGAGGCGTCGCGGAGTCATGAAGCACGTCTAATCCAACCGCCCCGCCAGCGCCGCTCTCGCCTGAAAAGGCGCGCCACTGCGAACTGGCCGCGCCACGTTGGCCATGACTGCCTGACCGGACGCCTCGGACCCCGCCCCCGCCAAACCGCCAGCGAATATTCCCTCGCTCCGCACCAGCACAGGTAAGGCATATGTCGCTCGAGCTTTACTGATCAGGGGGTCGAAGCCTGGCTCTCGTCGAGAGTTTCGACAGGCTCTCCAGATTAAACAGAGTCAGGGGCGAACGGGGCATGCACGAACACGCTCAACCTCGAACAAAGGCCTTAAGGTCTCGAGGATGCCCTGATCCGCGTTCAAGGCTAAACAAAGGAGGCCAGTTGGAGGATCCCAACGAGGGAGCGCATCGAGCCCTCGGTCCTAACGAATGGGACCGAGCCTTGCCTGGCGTACCTTTGTAAGCTTGTTCTGTATGAGACGTGTCTCCGGACCGCAAGCCGACCCTAAACGAACAGGGCACGGACGTCCACTTGAACCACCCGCTAACAGCTCACCGACACGTCCATGACTCGCGGCCCGCTCATGGGTAGCATGGAACTGTGTCCCCCCTCCTCCCGTGACGGGGCGACGAGGGTCGAAACTCATGATCAAAGGCCTCGCGAAATTGGCCGAGTCAGGGTTCGGTCCATAAGGGACGACCCATGATGGCTCGAGACAAGACAACCTGGAGTCTAAGGGCGAGAACAAGACCTTGGACGATGCAATTCACTCCTCCAAGGCCTCGGGGGCTACACCCGCGGGTGCGCTAGCGCGCCCCCACGGAAAGTCCTGCGAAGGGACCTCGAAGCACCCAAAACTTCAGTAAGAACTCTAACCCATGCAGGTCTGACACCCATCACTGCATGGCCTCGGGGGCTACTGTCGGTGCCAATCCTGGGAGAGGCCCTAAAACAACGATAATCACCAACTAAACCGCCGGAACCAATTAACCGGGCGGAAAACAAGTGTAGGAAGTCTTGATCCGCTGTCGAGCTCGAGGGTGTCCTGCACCCCTCGAGCGAGGCGGAACGTCCGCCTCGCTCGAGACTTCTCGCTCGAGGCCCGGAGGCCGCTCTCGATGCCCAACTCCGCCTCGCTCGAGACCCCTCGCTCGAGGGCCCACTGACGGCTCACCTACCCATGGACAAGAGCATTAAATGGCTCTGCGCGGCCTGGGGCAAGGAAGTCAAGCAGCGAATCATTAGCCCATCCCCGGTCATCTCCGCCAACCCCTGACACCGTGCGGTCATTTCCGACACCGTGCGGTCATCATCTGACCCCCTGCGGTCATCCTCTGCGTCGTGCAGCGTGATGAACCTGTGTGGCGTCACGGGCCCGAGCGATGTGACAGCCCTGTACTGTCACGCTCCCCCGTTCTACCAACTCCGGTACGGGGACCCCTCGAACGAACAGGGGGAACCCTCGAACGGGCCCGTGGCCTGATGTACTTGATGATGACGACCCACGCCAGCCCATAAAATCAGAAGCACAAGGAGCGCATGTCATGTACAGGGAACGTCGCGTCTTGCGCCAGAACGCCATACGTCGGGGAGTCGCCTAATCCGACAACACAAGCCAAGACAAAGGTCACGCCCGAGGTCACGCCCCGTCGTACGCCGTCACTGTACTAAGTACTGTCCTCTTACTATTTGTAACTGCCCCTCTTTGAACTATAAAAGGAGGAGGCAGCCCCACAGAACGGGGGACCGAAGACAATTATTCACACACTCACCACTTAGTTCACCCAAGAACACGACTCTCACTCGTTCTAAGGGACCTGGAGGCTCATCTTCCTCTCCCGCCAAGCTTGTAGCCCCCCTACTGCGAGCACCCCCGGTGCGAGGCAATACAAGTGCGCAAGCACACCCTGCTGGACGTACGATCGGAAGATCGGAACCAGGATAAACCTCGTGTCACCATATTGCCCTTGCATCGACCATCGAGAGACGGGACACAGTGCACTTTTCTGCAGGTGATTGGAGCCCCGCGCGGTTCCGGCACCGACACGTAGCCTATCGTACAGAGTTACTCGACCGGAGAGTTCATGCCCTTGTGCGGGCATTCCCTTTGATAGGGTCTCCAACAACAAGGTCTAGTGGAAAGCCGTGACTTTTCGATACCTCGGAATACATCTCCGTGTCGAGAGTTTGCTTGCTCTATCTCTTTACATTCCGCATTTACCTTTTCTAGAATTGCCATGTGTAGTTCATAGGATTGGAACTTATGGTGCAAAACTTTTGACGATAGAGTTAGCAACACATAGAAAAACTAGTGCACATTTAGATAGAAATTGAAATAGGTTTTTATATGTACTTCTAGCCATAGTTTTTAAGAGAACTCACGGTCTCTTCACTGACTTTGATTGTCTACATGGTTGTGTGCTCGCCAGCTAGGCCTCCATGCAGTGGCGGAGGGAGGGAGGGGCTGAGGGGGCCAGGCACCCCAATGCTCTACTAATCCATCTATATTAGTATATAGTTAATTGACATATATTATATAGTTGATGTATGCATTTAATGCTATTTTGTTTGATAATTTATATTGAGAAAATTTTGGCTGCATCAGTTAGTACGGACGATGTTATCACAACGTATGATTTTGTTGTTAGCAAATTCAGTTATATAATATATATATATATATATATATATATATATATATATATAGGACGAGTATACTCTGTGGCCGGCCACAGAATAGTTATTCTGTAGCCAGTCTCGGTGCTGACCCCAATTGGTCACCAGGCTGCCCGTTTTTCCCGTCCACAACTCCCCGGCTTGACGCGAGCCCACGCGTGAACGAGCCTACCGCGTGGAGCCAAGAGCCATTACTGTAATTAACTTTGAGGGGTCATTACTACATAATCATTGCTGAACAAGACTTTCGGTCCGGTCAAGATTTTTAACTGGTTTTCTCGTAATCAAACGCCTGCCACACATGCATGTGCAGCTTGCGTGCCATACACGGTTACCAGACTTTTAAAGTAATTTACTATAAATGGGATTACAAGGATTTAAAGTAATTTACTATAAATTACCTCTAGTAAATGGTTAGCTTTTAAACAAAAATTGCAAGTGACTTACTAGAATCAGTGTCCTTTTGTGTGTTTACTAAATCTATGCAATCTTGTAAATTGTGTTTACCAAAGCTTATTATGCCCGTATACCACACCTAGCACAACCAATTTACCACAAACGCATGCATCTATCCAGGTGGCATGATCAAGTTACTATAAACTGATGCCCAGATTATACTAGCTTACAACAATTTCATCAGTAATTTACCAGAATTTAAAGACATGTATATTGTTACATACTGAGATATACTGTAAAAGGCTGCGACATAGCAGAGGCTTAGCATGGTCCACAATGAGTGACAATGCATATAACAATTGTTTGTATCTACCGTTCTTCTGGCTTGAAGCTCGTACGAACAAATTTCTTTTTCCGTGCCTCATTGATGGGGTGGTGTAGCACCATAATACTTCTAGTCCAGTTTCATGTAGTACGTGTTCTAGTTCCATGCTCCCCAGCAGTAATGCGCATCTGGCCTGGCAATGGACAGAATGGAAGTTCGTCAGGAAAAAAAATGAATAGAATGGAGTTTCCCCTCAACAGTGCACAGACAAGTAATTCATATGAGCAAAATTACTATATGATATTTGTTACTATGGTGTTCATTAGTTATAGTAATACTAGCAAGGCAACACAACATATCAAAGATCCAATCTGGTATCAATAACAGAATGGTGGCATCGAGTTACCACTATTTCATTTACCAATATGGCATAATTAAGTTACTATATTGATGCCTAGTTTACTAGAATCTAATACATTCACATTGCAATTTGCAAAGAAGCATTAAATAGTCTACCAAAACTAATATGACGGTTTATCAAGCTATCACAGGCTTTTACTAGAATGGTGTCATCAAGTCACTATAATATGATCCCAAATTTACTAGAATCTAATATGGTAGAATTACGACGATGCCTCTGTAGTTTATTAGCCCTTATACGATGCAGAAGCAAAGGCGGACAGTGCAAGCATGTTCATAAATAACATATTGGCATTAGCAATTGTAGCAGATCATCGGAAACATTTATTCATTTTCCTGCCTGATTGAAGGGGTGGTATAGCAGGTAACTAACATTTCTCGTGCAGCCTCATGTTCTAATGCTTGCTGCTCTATCAAATGCTGAATGCGGAACACCGTCGGCATCTCCCGATACTGCTGCATGCTGCCCAAAAATCAAATTTTTAAGTCAATGTGGATTGCCTATTTTCTGTTATGCATTGCAGATGATAAAAAATGAAAATACAAACTAGAAAGTGCCGGATCTATCAGAACCGTGCAACACAACAATGATTGAAGCAACTTTCTAGTAAATCATGTAATCGAATTGCGTAACCAGTTTACTAAATGATGCTCAAATTCTGGTAATTCAATGGTGTAACCAAATTACTATAGATGACAGCTCAATTTTATGGAATCGAATGGCGTAACCAATTTACTAGATTACCCGAATCTAGATAAACTAACCACAAAAGAACTGCAGGTGGAAATCTCGTGTAAGGAAAAAAAATCATGTCTGGACAATTTGGCCACCATGTAAGATTCCAATCAACATTTACTAATACTAGCTGTACACCTCATTGATACGCCAAAAAACAAAGACAAAATAAGACAAGCATGCTTCTTCCAAACTGCATGCAGCAGAAAAACTTCCCAATAATATGGAGCAGAAAAACTTCCAAATTGCGCCTTCGACAAGCATGCTTCTTGATGACGAGCGTTGGTGCTCGCCGCTTCCGCCGGACCCCTCCAGCCACAAGACCCGCACGTACCACGGCGGCGGAGGCGCGCCGCCGGTGCAGGCGTACATGATCTACTGCAAGGCCAGAGAGGACAATTACAAGCTCGCCATCCGCGACAATAGGGTTAACCTCGTGCTCACCGATTGCAACGATGATAGGCAGGTGTGAATTCTGGCGCTGCACACTTTCATCGATTGCTCTGTTTCCTTATTAAAAAAAATCAAAGGACTTGACTTTGACTATGGCCCTGTTTGGCATGGCTCTAGAGCTAAACTCTACCAACTCTAACCAATTTTCTAGCCAAACACCCCAACTCCACCAACTCCAAGAACAGCCTAACTCCCTAGAGTTTGAGGAGCTCTAGTTCATTTTGGTGGAGTACCTCTTTTGCAACTCCAGCAACCTCAAATATGACCTAGTCGTGGAGTTTGGAGGTAATTACCCACCACTACCACTGATTACACACAAAAAAATGTTTCATCTATTCCCCTCGCTCCCACCCCACCCGCCCAGAAACCTTATCCCGTCGGGTCCCCAGGCGAGTCGTCCCCCACCCCACCCCACCCGCGCCGCCGCCCCCACCCCACTCGCGCCGCCGCCTGCTCTCCCCACCGCTAGGGCCGCCGCCGCCCCACTGCCCCATCGCCAGCGCCGCCCCGCAGCCGCCGTCGGCTCACCGCTGTTCTTCCCCATGTCCAAGATGGCAGCTTGAACCAGGAAGGAGCAGGGAAGGCACCCCACCACCAGCAAGTCGACCACCACCATGAAGGAGCAGGGGAGCCGCCGTCCAACGCCGGGGAAGTCGCCGTCCTCCGTCGTCCCTTCCCCACCGCGTGTAGGAAGTCGAGCAGGAGCAGGGGAGACCAAATCCTCAACCCTAGAAAGGTAATTTCTCTCTCTGATTCCTAATGTCTCCCTATTTGCTTGCTGAAAATGGAATTGTGTTGTTGAAATTGGTGTTAGCAGCTATCAAATTAGTTCATTTGCATGGAATTAGTGTGCCTCCCATTGTGATTGATGCATACTGTACATGTGATGCATACTGTTCTTGGTTGGGTGTGTTCCCACATCCTCCTGAAGGTATAATTATTTCTAATCACTTGGTGTTGATTTTCTTATATTCTTGCATCATTTTCTTATGTTGTTTTATATGATGTGTAGGCAAGTACTATGTTGTAGATGCTGGCTATCCTAATCGTCCGGGTTACCTAACTCCATACAAGGGTGAAAGATATCACTTACCTGAATGGCATCGAGGTATGGAACCATCTACTCCTAAAGAGAAGTTCAACCGGATACACTCATCTATTTGTAATGTTATTGAGCGCTCATTTGGGGCATATAAAATGAAATGGCAAATTCTTTATAAAATGCCCGGCTATACCATGCTCACACAAAAGAAGATTGTTGTTGCTACCATGGTTCTACACAATTTCATACGTGAGCATGCAAGTGGTGATGTCGACTTTGCTAATTTCGATCGGGATCCAAACTTTGTGCCCACGATCCCCGATAGGTATAAAAAGGATGCAGTGTCTCCACATGCCTCTGACGAGTCTACTACAGAAGCCAGCTTTGTGACCATGGATGCATTTCGTGATACCTTAGCTACATCTATTGCCTTAGCGTGGAACTAGTGTCATGATGATGAATATGTATTATGGAATATTTGGTTTTTATGAGATAATGGACTTGTAATTTTTTTCATATCGTGTTATGGACAAAATGAACTTGTAATATTTTTTATTATGAATATTTGGTATTATGGGCATTAATTATGTGTCATATGCATGGCGGGAACACTATTTCACTTTAAACAGTTAAGTCAAACAAACCAAGGGCAAGATTGGCAATCTACCCTCAAAACCCCCATTTCTGGAGTTTGGAGCAGCCTGCTAGCCAAACACCCCTTCCAGTAAGCTCTTGCTCCACGTGGAGCTGACTCCAGCTGGAGTTTGGGAGTGAAGCTGCTCTCTGTGGAGCAAGAGCCAGCCATGCCAAACAGGGCCTATACTGAGACCCCTCTCCGTTTAGTCTAACGTGGAGGAGAACCCCCATTTTTAGCCATGTTTCCATTTACGAAAAGGGCCTTGTACACGTTTTGAATGATTTGAATTTGTAGAGCGAAACGACCCACCCTTTCATGATGTATGGAATCTGTACGCATTGGCCCTTCTGTGTCGACTACGTCGTTACTGAGGCTGGGAAAGATAGGTTCATATGTGCAGCTACAGAATCTGGGCTGTGATTAGCAATATTTCCAGATCGGGTCATTGCAACATCCTCCTTGTAGCGGCGGCGGAATACCGTAAACCAGGAAAGTCGCAGCGGTTTGGCGGCAGGCGGGCGGCTGCCGCATCCAAACCAAAACGCGGAGAGCACAGCCGCGCCGCGCCCCGCAGCAGCAGCAGCGACCAAATCAGCGCGACCCGACCCCCACACCCCGGCTGCCGCCTCCTTCCTTCCCTCCTTCCTCGCGCCGCATCCGCTGCTCCGCTCTTCCCGTCCCGCGTCTCGCCTTCCCCCACTGCCCCCACCCTCCGGCGGCCGCGCCTCCCCCCACCCCAGTCGTCGAAAGGGGAGCAGGAGGGAGAAAGAAAAGAAAGGACCTTCTTCCCTCGGGCTCTCCTGCGCATGGATCCGCCGGGCTCCGTCCTCCCGGCGCCGCCCAGGACTCCTGCCTCGATCCGCGGCCGGCCGACCTGGAGGCGGTGCTGGTGCTAGTACTGCTCGTTCCGCTGCGTTTCTTGGGGCGCGAGTCGCCTCCTCCTCCTCTTCTTGATTCCTGCTGCTGCTGCAGGAGGGATGGCCGGGCGGCGCAGGTGAGCAGGATTTCTCGATTCTCTCTCCTTCTCTGATTGGGTTCTGGTTTCTTGGATTAGTGCCGGCACCTGAATTATCACGAAATGGTTTGGTTCAGTTGCTTGTTTCTTGGGGAATTTCGAGCCCCCGGGGGTTTATGTTTATCAGATTTGGTTCTTCTTCGTCTGCACCTGTGCCACGGGTTTTTACATTATATAAGATCTATGGCTCAATTTTTGCTTGAATGGTCTCGATATCCCCTTCATCAGTTTCCGGGAGGGGGAAATTTGTTGGCATCGATTTGCTTTGCCAGATCTTTTTTATTTGCTTCCCTCGCTATGGAAATCTGTGGTGTTCATCGCGTATTTCTCCATCTGATTGCAGGAAATTCGGCATGGAATCAGCAACCGGCGCCTCCAATCTGCACCAGCAGCTCGACGCGCCTGCGCAAATGCGGGCCTGAATGAAGCCTGGTTGGCAGTAGAGCCGATGGTGGGGGCAGCGCGGCGCGGGATCCCCTCCTCCGTGTGGGTCCTCCTCCTGTTCCTCTCCTCCCTGCTCCTCCTCCCGCCCCCCGCGGCGGCGGCCGTCGATTTCAGCCACTGCGGCGGCTGCGACGACGCTGACGACGCCGGCCTCTGGGCCACCGACAACATCCTGCAGTGCCAGAAGGTCAGCGACTTCCTCATCGCTGCGGCCTACTTCTCCATCCCACTCGAGCTGCTCTACTTCGCCACCTGCTCCGACCTCTTCCCCCTCAAATGGATCGTCCTCCAGTTCGGCGCGTTCATCGTGCTCTGTGGCCTCACGCACCTCATCACCGTCTTCACCTACGAGCCGCAGCCGCACCTGTTCCACCTCGTGCTCGCGCTCACGGTCGCCAAGTTCCTGACGGCGCTCGTCTCCTTCGCCACGGCCATCACCCTGCTGACGCTGATACCGCAGCTGCTAAGGGTCAAGGTCAGGGAGAACTTCCTCATGAACAAGGCGCGGGAGCTGGACCGGGAGGTGGGGATGATGAAGAGGAAAGAAGAGGCCAGCTGGCATGTGCGGATGCTCACGCAGGAGATACGCAAGTCGCTCGACAGGCACACCATCTTGTACACCACCATGGTTGAACTCTCAAAGACTCTGGAGCTGCAGAACTGTGCTGTATGGATGCCTGATGAGAGCAGGAGCCAGATGATCCTGACACATCAGTTGAGGGAGAGGGATATAATGGACCCACAAAACCGCTCGATCTCGGTTCATGATCCGGATGTTCTTGAAATAAAGGCAACAAAGGATGCGATAGTTCTTGCGCCAGAGTCAGCGCTAGGGGTTGCTAGCCGGAGCAAGCTTGAAGCTGGGCCTGTGGCTGCAATAAGGATGCCGATGCTAAGTGTGTCGAATTTCAAAGGAGGGACACCAGAGGTAATGGAAACAAGTTATGCTATCTTGGTTTTGATTTTACCTAATGATGGTTCATTAGGGTGGGGTCGGAGAGAGTTGGAGATTGTCGAAGTAGTCGCTGACCAAGTTGCAGTTGCTCTGTCGCATGCTGCACTCCTAGAGGAGTCTCAGTTGATGAGAGAGAAGCTTGCCGCGCAGCATAGGGACTTGCTACGGGCAAAGCATGAAGCCATGAGGGCAGGGGAAGCTCGGAATTCCTTCCAAAGTGCCATGTACGACGGAATGAGAAGGCCAATGCACTCAATCCTCGGTCTTGTCTCAATGATGCAACAAGAGAGCATGAACCCAGAGCAGAGGCTTGTAATGGATGCCATTGCCAAAACAAGCAGTGTTGCATCCACACTAATGAATGATGTTATGCAAACATCAACAATGAATCATGAGCACTTATCTTTGGTGAGGAGGCCATTCAACCTTCACTCCTTGATTAAAGAAGCAGTCGGTGTGGTCAGATGTCTAGCTGGTTGCAAGGGTGTAGAATTTGAGTTTCAAGTGGATAGTTCTTTGCCGGAAAGAATAATTGGTGATGAGAAGAGAGTCTTCCATATTGTCTTGCACATGGTCGGCACTCTAATGAACCGATGTAACGCCGGCTGTATTTCATTATATGTAAATAGTCATAACGAGGTTGAAGAGAGGCATAATCAGGATTGGATGCTGCGAAGAGCAAACTTCTCTGGGGGCTATGTATGTGTGAAATTTGAGATTAGGATTAGAAAATCCAAAGACTATCTTTTGAGGTCATCAAGCAGTCAGACAAGTCAGGGATCCAAACTCAAGAATTCTGAGATGGGGCTTAGCTTCAATATGTGCAAGAAGATTGTGCAGGTAACATCTCAAGCATTTACCTGCTGTGTCGCTTAATGTGCCTCTCAAGTTATATATTATGTTGATAATGCTTGGTTAGATTTCATTTTTCTACAAGGTTAATATTGTCAAAGCAACAACAATTTCTTAGACTGCAGTTGTTCTGTTATCTTTTTGGACTCCAGCGTTCCAAACATTGTCAGATGTTAGAAAAATAATAGCACCTCTTTGGCGAACTGCTTCAAATCCTGTTAGAATCTGTTGAATTATTTAGCCTCCCTTAGTTTTGTAGTGCTATCAGTTTAGACCTGATGGTCACATAGAAATTTGTTATACCCAAAGGACTCTGACTTTCCTTGCAAAACGTATAGAATAATTACTACAGAACTATACTCTGAGCAAACTGAGATGATATATTTGTTTTTTTTGTTTGGCCTGATGCTTTATTCATAATAATTTTATGATACTTCTCACGGCATGCACTATTCTGAGCATTACGTAATGGGCTGTGATAAATTCCAGTGCTCGGTTTGCATAAATATATTTAGTTATGCTCGTAAACTCAGTGAGTCTTTTTGGTAATCAAAATTTATTAATTCAATTGTGAAAATGACCAATCTGTATGTGATTTGATGTACAACTGTCATTATGCTGATGGGAGCTCTTATTTTCTGCTGCAGATGATGAATGGTAATATTTGGTCAGTATCAGATTCTAAAAGCATTGGAGAAACCATCATGCTTGTCCTCCAGTTCCAGCTGCAACCTGTGACTCCGGTCTCTGGAGCATCCTCAGACTTGTACCGATCGTCAATTCCCAACTTTAAGGGACTCAGAGTTCTTCTTGCGGACAGTGATGACACGAACCGCGCTGTAACACACAGGCTCCTAGAGAAGCTTGGATGCCGAGTCCTCTCGGTTGCCTCTGGCATCCAATGCATGAACTCCTTTGCTGCTGAGTCATCTTTCCAGCTGGTGATTCTTGACCTTGCCATGCAAACAATGGACGGATTTGAACTAGCCCTAGCTATCAGGAAGTTCAGTAGCAACAGTTGGTTGCCATTGATTGTTGCCCTCGCTGCAAGAACCGATGACAATGTCCGGGATCGATGCCAAAGGTCAGGAATAAACGGCTTGATCCAGAAACCAGTTACATTAGCTGCATTGGGAGATGAACTGTATAGAGTCCTTCAGAACAATTGAAAGAACCTGATGGTTCTCATTTCTTTCGATCTCAATAGATTGCTGTAGTCTGATCAATAGTTACTCTGCTACTAGTTTCTACCAGGTTAGATCCATACAATCACAAAACATTGCAGACAAAGGAAAATGTATAGGAAGCCGTAAACAACGCCTTTTGCTTGGTTCCTTCATGAAGGAAAGAAAGGTACAAAATTTTGGAGAGATTATAGTGTTAGAATTTATAGTCATTCATCTGTAAACCCTCTTAGATAAGTAAGCATTTTGTGCTAAGTTATCTCTATCACTTTAAGCTTGCCGAGATTTAGATTCATACACTGGCACTAATCACTACATAATTGGTTTGGACGAAATCCGCGGGGTAGTTGATATTTGCGATGAGGACTTAGAGATGAATAGATGGATTCACTGAATGCTACATAAATGTCTAAAGACAGTAAGAAACTCGTTGTATTGGTTACACCTGCTGAAAAGGAGCAGGATAGACATTGCCGACAAGAAGGGCATAGCCTGATATGGTTGATGCTGACCTTCTATCTTTAAAATTAAATACTAGTACTTGCAGTCTTGATTTGGCGGCCAGTGCTTCAGATGCACTGCATCTACATTTCGTTTCATATCTGGACAGCTGAAAAGATCAGCAAACTAATGTGTTTGCCATTTTGCCAACAATGGCTCTCCTCTGTTTGCACCTGATTTTGTTTTTTTTTTAAATGTTTGCACTTGACTGTATCTTTTTGAAATGTACTATGTTCCAAATAACATTTACTTAGGAACTTTTTTTTTGAAACAAACTATGTTAATAAAAAGGTCACTTATAATTTGTTGTGAAATATATTAGGGTCCAAAACGTATTAATCCTTTTCATTTTTAGTTCTTTAATAGTAAAGCTATTTCAATCCAATAAAAATATGGTATGTTGGCAATAACGCTTCTGAGGTCATCACAAGAGCTCTTCATCAGGTATCAGATGATAATTGCATCGGGACGGTATGGTCAAAATGTCTAAATTGATGGCCGGCAAGTTTCATGAAATTTCTCACATAATCCATCGGTATTGACGTTTTGACCGGTTGTCCTAGTACTTAAACTTTGATTATTTTACGCTAACGCAACATGTACGACAACAAGTACTGCCGTCAGAGACCTATTCTTCAATCCCAAGCGTTCCATTCACCTGGACACAATGACGCGTCCCTTGTTTTCCCACCTTATTGAAAAATGTGCAAAAGATGCCTTGGGCCTTGGTTGAGTCTTTGCAGTTGGACTCTAATCTTACACAAAGTGAGCAACAATTGGATTGGTCCTGGTCTAACAAAAGGGGAGATCACAGTATCTACTCGAAATAGAAATATGCTAGTGTAGTTGCATCTTGTCCTCTTCACAAATCAGATGATGGTTTTATGCTAGGAATCAAGGACCAAGTTGGGAAATCCCTTGATCCTTATTACCCTGCTTTAGTACTACAACGAATTTCTGAAACCCCTCCTGCATGCACATATTACTATCATGGTACTCAAAGATCTGTCAATGTACTTTTATAATGCACACTTTTGGTAAACCTTGAAATTTTCTATTCCAGTCGGATTTGGAGCCCCTGCAAGGGGGATGCATCTGATTACATGCTGAAAGTCATTCAGATCTGTGGTTGAGCCTTGCCTTTCCTGCATGGGCTGCTGCCCATGCATGCAATTTGCCACATCCAGTGTGCAATGCTAAATTTTTTTGCTACTGTACAAGAATGCTCTTTACTGACCCTTGACCAAATACATTGCTCCTCTGAGCATAGGTGTGGTACTGCCTACTCTTTGGATGCTGAGAACCATTGGCTTCAAATGGGCCGACTACTAGCCGCCAGTCGTAACTGCCACCTACTACCTGTCCGGGGAAATGATGAAGGGTAAAGCGTCTGTCTAAAAGCATGTTAAAACAACCTAAAATGATAACCTAAATATTCATATCATTTATTCGAATCAACGTATAAAAAATAATTTGCAACCATAGGTTCAAATAATTGACTTCAAACAACTAAAAGTAACTCACTCATGACCATAGGTAATGTTTATTATTCCCTCTATTCCATTTTTTTACTCTTTGGGAAATTTCAAATGAACTATAATTGGTAGATCATTTTTTTTATATTTCAATCCAGAGAAACCACTTGTGACCTGGAGGTTCTGGTTCTAACCAGTCTTTTTTGTAGAATTTTAGAAGAATTTAGCGGTAAGATTGTCTAGAAATTTTCTTTCCCATACTCCCACTTTGTGTGAAAGCTTTCGCATTGGGTACGTCCTTTCAATCTACATAAACCACACGAGTTCTAATATCCGGAGCTAGAGAACCGCCGCCGTGTGCGTTAACAGAATCAAATGTCTGTCTGCTTGGGATTAATTCTGGAACATAGTTCCCATCCGGGCCCATGGAAAAGTAGTCTAGCAAGCACAAATCGAGGAGACCCAGACCTGACCCAGCCCAGTTCAGAGAGACGAGATTGGCCCATTAATTAGAAGCAGTGAGATGGGTTTTCTCAGCCCACCAACTTGTAGGACTTCTTTTTTTTGTCTTGTGGATGGAACGTAGTTAAAAATATCTGCAATAGTTTTGTGAAAATAGGACAACCACTAACTGCAATTGATGAAAAAATGGGAAATAATGCACATAGAAGCTATAAAATTTTCATCACAAATCAATATCTATACGGTAGTAAATTCACCTCTCATATTGGAATTTTTTATCCAACTCTGCCCACAAAGTGTAGAAATGCTTAACTTGTGGATAGAAAGCATATGGATCAAAGATTAATGTGACATATGTACATTTCTCATTATGTTTCTAAATGCATGTAAATCTTCTATCAACTTTCTTCCTACTTACTCTGCTTTTCAGTTTTTTGAGACACACACTTATTCTTCGACACAAAGTCATGACACTTCAGCCTTGTATTAGAATGAGAATGATGAGAAATAGCATGTCCAAATTTTTGTTGCCTTGTGTTTTCTAGGCTTTTTTTCCCTTGTGTTTTCTTTAGTTTGTGTTATTAGTAGGAGTACTTTTCTACTGCTTGAAAAATAGGTGAGCAATGTTCTCGTTGACGTCTTAATTATATGAATTATTAACAAAAAATGAATATTTAGTACTTGAATTATTGACAAACAACGAAAAATTAGGTGTATTTTACTTTGGTTTTGTCCCAAGACCCAAATTGTGTGTGCAGAACACGACAACACTGCTGCAACCTCCCGTCATATGGCAGCACTCGGCAAGGCACATCGTCACCAAACGCCCATGCGCTCATTTCGACGTGCTCCACATCCCCGCGCCGGTCGGCAGGCCCCCTGACAGCCGCTGCCACTCGCGCTGACAAAACAAAATGATGGGCCTGATAATCTTCGCACGTTGTGATGGTAGAGTTCGTTAACACTAAGCACCGGGGTAAAGTCCGCCAAATATATGATTTACATGCCGGGCACGCCAACTCATGGACCCAAAGGAAACATGCATGATGAGATCAGCTGGTTTTGCAGTTTTGCTCAGACAACAATCTCCAGGCGATATGGTACAGGCACTACACATCATTACAAGCTGTGAAAATGTGATCACCAATGGATATGGTTCCTCCTGTTCGGTCCTACATATGTCAGCGACTGTTCGTTACCAATTGATAGATTAGTGGTTTACTAGCAGAGGAAGCGGCAAATGGGGGAAACACCAACGGCAGGTGTCTGTGGGCAGGGTGCAGTGGAATGCAGGTTGGCAGAAGATGAATCACGGCGCATGATTGGTTACACTGATGGTGCCAAAAGGTACACTGGTAATTCAGATTGTTGCGTTTAACTTTCATGTTTTTGAACCGATGTCGAAGGAACTCTGATGCTCGAGGTGTTATGGTTATTGCTTTCAGTCGGGCAACGGTGGCCTTTGACGACAATAGAGCTCCTACTGGCCCACACATGTCCACATAACTCATCGACTTCTCACGCATCATTTTGATTGGCAGCCTTGTGAATGCTTCAATTGGGACACAACAGATACAAAGACAAACTACTTTAGCTAGTTTTGTTCTAATATAAATCAAACTTTTATAAGTTTGACCAAGTTTGTAGAAAAAAGCATCGACATCAGCAACATCAAATTAGTTTCATTGAGTCCACAATGACATTTTTCTTAAAAAAGAAAATTTTATTCCGGCCTCTGCATATGTTATGCGCCATTAGATATATATTGATAGTGCATTTATTTGGTACTATAGAGGTTATTATATTTGAATATAAACTAGATCAAAGTTAGACAAGTTCAAATTAAGATAAGTTAAAAGTAAATAAACTAAAATTTGGAATGGGTGGAGTATACAACAAATAAACTGAACTCCAAATGCAATCCATAGTCAACTCCATGTCGAGAGTTAGTTGCATTTTGGCATAGAAAAAAGATCCAGCAGTAATCGCAAGCTAGCCCCCAATTATTACCAAATTAAGGTCTAGCTTGCATTTTGGCATAAAGTTTTCTAGTTTTACCATTTAGCTTAGTACGAAATTGCAAAAGACATGCGTAATTCTGAAACCATGAGGCATTTGTATATTCTTCCCTTGATACAAAAAAAGGTCTTTTAAATGATTTCTGAAACTTGTAGCTATGATCTGTACAACAAAACAAAATGATGAAGAAGTGCTCTTTTTTATTCCATCAGAAACCATATATATCACTGCCGCAGAAAACAGTTGTAATGCTTTATTGTTGGTGGCGATGATGAATCCTGATGAAGAGTCCTGATGACATCAGTCCTGATGGTAGGCCAGAAAACAGTAAGCATCAGATAAAAAAAGCCAACCAAACATATAATTTACATGACGGAGTACGCCTAGTCGACATCCATGACAGCGGCGAATCCAGGAGTTGAAGTTCGGGTGGGCCCAGAGCTATTTTTTTCCTTCATATATAGGAGCTACAGTTGTTGGAGGGGCAAAATTGAAATTTTGTTCGAGTTCAGGGATGTTACATGTCTAGTTCCATAGTTGGAGGAAGTAAAATTGGACTTTTGTGATAGTTAAGGGAGATAAACTAGACATTTTTAAAGAAAAATCAAAAGTGGTAGCACTTTGGGCTGAATCTTAGGGTGGGCCGGGGGCCACGGCCCACCCTTTAGATCAGGCGCTGCCGAGACAATCTCAAGGCAAGCAAGTATATGCATCATATGCTTCCGAGATAAGAAAAGGAGATCAATAATGAATACGCTTCCAAAAGAGTCATTGGCGACATCGTGACCACAAGTTAGCGGTGCGATTTACCATTTGGGTCCACTTGCATGTGATTGTTTACATCGATTTTGTCAAATGGGTTGCTTGTATGGACATACACCCGCTTTTAGTGTCCAAATGCAGGTGTCTGTTGGTGCAGGGTACCATGAAAAGGACAGCAAGTGCCCTAGCAAGCAAAAGGCTTGTAAAGGGGACAAAAGTAGTATCAGGGCTCATGATTGGTTACATTGATGGTCCAAAAGGGTACAGCTGAATCGGAGATACATATGGTTTGCACAATTACATATGGTTATTTGTAGAGGCATCATCATCTAGGGCATCAGGCAGCATCGGGTCCAAAAGAAAGTTGATAAAAGGACAACCTTTTCAAATCAAATTTAGGTTCTTCCATGTGCTCAAAATTTGAAACTCTTGCGAATCAATGGAGCTCTCATGCTCGTAGATGCTCTGATTATTACTGCCAGTCAAGCAACGGGCATTACCTGAAAAGAGTACACCTCTTAATATACATAGTAGTACTATGGTCCCTTCTTGGCGTATGCGAAAGGGATCCTAAAAATTCTTGGTCGGCTCAACAGTTACGTTTAGATGAACTGGTAATTATACCCAAAGAGAGTAATATGTTTCATGTATCACTGGTAAATACTGACTGACAAATTGATATGTCATCTGTTTTTCTTCATTTTCTGTTAATCTTATCATTAAATTAACACTAAGAGTATTTATGAAATATTTTGCAAATGGACTTTTCTTTTACTTAAGATACACAGCGCACGCGCCTTTGATTTAGGAAAATGAGAATTTAGCTGCATTATAAATAAGTGTATTTTTCATCCCTTAACTATCGCAAAAGTGTGAGTTTCATCCCTTATGTTTTAATTGGTGCATATTAACCCCTCAACGAACCAAACCGGTGCACTAATCATCCATGCGTCGGTATAACAATGGTTTAGTGCCATTTAGCACCGTTTTACGGCATGCAGTCTCTTTAACGATTAATTTTACTTAACATCCAAAATATTTTTTACTGAATTTATTCTATGTTCTTATTAGTAAGGGTGCGAATAAACTTTCTACAATGATATTTGCTAATAAGTGAATGCGCAAACTATTACATGGTCTAAACCACTATCAGATGGTACTAATCTATATGACTTATATAGGAGATCACCACTAAGGATTTCTCTCAACCCTGATGAGGCCACATCATCACCTCCCACTAATATGCATTGATATCCAACTAAGATGCCTTAATTACTATTTCTCACTTATGTGGTGCACATCATCTTGAATTCTGAATTATTCTAATTGTCTGACCAACTTTGTGTGCATTTTCTATTCATTAGGTGTATATCTTATTTTCTTATCTATTCAAAAGTAACATAAAAGTTTGTGATTTTTATCAAAAGATAGGTCATATGGCTCTTCGGATAACTTTACAAGTGCATTATTTTTACGAGCAACTAATCAACCCCAATGAGTCATAGTTTATAAAAAACTCTTTCAAATCCCGCAGCAACGCGTGGGGAATCGCCTAGTTTATTGTTAAGCTTAGGTACGGATGATTAGTGCACCAATTTAGTTAGTTAAGGGGCTGATTTGCACCAACTGAAACATAAGGGATGAAAGTCACACTTTCGTAATACTTGAGTGATGAAAAATACACTTTTCCCATTATAAATTTCTTCTTTATTTCGAAGCCACTAAGTCCTTTCTAGGTTAGTTGAGTTTTTAAATGAAACGGTACCAAATGATTTCTAAATTACTAATTTATTAAATATCTATCTATAAGTTTCAGATAGTTGATTATTGGAAGTTATGGTTATGAACTTTAGGATAATTTTCTTTTGAATACATGAACAACAGTATGTTTATTATAACACTAATAAATAAATAAACTTGCTATTCTGTTGTACACGTGTAAAGCAAATAGGTACTGCTGACATGAAAATACTACCGAACAGACGGCATGAACATGAGGCTCTCTTAATATAAACTCATAAATAAGTAAGAGCGCAGGTGCAATATTTTGAAACACGTTTCCGTTTTTTTAAATGTCCGCATAGGTTTGATAATCACATTGCAGAGCAACGATATATAAGTGTTTCTTCTCATTAAGAAAGCCACTTATTACCCCTTATACTTTTGTGAATTTTTTAGAAGAGTATTTAGACGATTTCTGAGTCGATAACATGTAATATGTATTTGTCATGTTATTTTAATTTTATGAGCAGAAGAAAGAACACTTAAATAATTTCTAACCAGCATCCAGCTCATGTGTGTACAAAGAAATGGAATGAAAGATTTTTTTTTGAAAGAACAAAGAAATGGAATGCGTAGCCATGGATGATGTATATCATGACACAGAACAGTAACAACAATGAATCCATTGTGCATGCTGAGACAAAAATGAAATGATGAACTGATCGTCACATATCGTGTAGCATTGTTGGTTGGGGATGGCGGTGATGATGAGCCATCATCCACATCTGAGGAATGGGGAAAATATCCGCTTTAGCCGTCTTGATACAAGGGGCATCAGCCCACAATTACTAGTGGTACATGTCATTGCACAACGGCACAACGCTACCATTAGTGATTCGATTTTATTGTTGGGCCTGTGTGTCAGTGACTATTTAATCGCTGGGCTGCGTGCCAGTGACTGACAGTTTGTTGTGATTCCTATCTTAGGATAATGAGTGGTTTGTACGAGGGCCACGGTTGTTCTTCAAATGCAGGTGTCTTGTTGGAGGAGAGTGCAGAAGTTCGATGCAATTTGTTCTAGCAAAGCAAAAAAAGGCTGGGACGAGGACAAAAGATGCATCACGGCCCATGATTGGTTACACATGGTCCCAAAAGGTTGCACACACTTGCACTGATTGCAACCGGTAAGTTTGTAAAGACTCACGTAGGGAGCCAGGCAGCGTTAAGGAAAACTGGAAAAGAAAGGAAGTGGAGAAAAGGAAGCCTTTATCAAACTCCACCTGTTGTATTTCTTTTTTTTTTTTTGTTTTGAACCTATTGAGTTGAACGGGCAGGTTCAATCTAAAAGTTTAATCTCATAGAGAGATAAATGAACAATTAACTTATACTTTAACAAAACCAATGATACGGTCTGGAATAAAAAATTATACAAAATAATAAGTTGGGGCTTCACATGCTTACTGCGGTCAAAAAATGATACGGTAGTTTAGTGCTAAGAGGTACGGTGCTCCTCTAGACCTGATTATGGGTCGGGTCGTGTGATCGTGTCAGGTTCTTTTGGGTTGTTGGGTCAAAATTCTTGGCCGTGCCTGACCCTTCACATGGTCGGGTTGGGTTCAGGTTTTTACATGTAATTTTCAGGTTGGGTCGAGTATTTAGTGTAATTTTTAGGGTTTGGATTAATTTTATTTTTGCCCCAACTCGACCCATCACATGGTCGGATCGTGTTGGGTTAAGATTTTCTCGGATGGGTTAGGTCGGGTTTCTCGGGTCAGGCAATCCATGATCACGTCTATGCTCCTCTAGGCTCTAATCATGTCTTCCCGACACTGTTCGCCTAAACGGCCGTTTAGCCCGTTTACACACCGTTTAAACGCTACACAGTGCCTAACTGTGTCCGTTTAATCATCCGTTTAGCCCGTTTAATGGCCGTTTAATCCGTTTAATTGGCCGTTTAGTCCGTATAATGAGCTAAACGGTGGGTGACCGACTGTTTACCGTTTAGCGTTTAGGATAACACTCCCGTTGAGCGTTTCACTTTCCAACATAACCTGGAAAGTTTACACCTATGCTATTTATGTGATTGTTTGATGTTTCTCCAGTTGACTTGTTTTGATTACAAGTTAGTTGTTTAATGGCAAAATAAGCATTTCGGTCCTCAAACTTTGTTTCAAAAGTCAAGTTCGTCCCTCAACTTTTAAATTGGCCAATTCGGTCCCTAAACTTTAGTTTTTAGGTCAAACTCATCCTTATACTAATATGATGCTCCATATGAGCATAAAAGTAATGCAAAAAGTCTTTTTTACCCCTAACTTATCTTCACCTTCTTGATTTCCAACCTCACAGTGTAAGCAAACTACATGACTTATGGATACTCATTTTGCAAACTGTTTGTCCTTTGTAGCTATAACATATTAAAGTTTACTAGTAAAAAAAGAATGCTCCAGTTCATTCCGAGTTTTATTCACGTGTCACGTCCGATGATGGTTGATTTCTGTAAACTAGGTCAATTATAGATCCACGGCAACAAAAATTTTCTTTACTATTCACATGCATATTTCTGTCATATGCATCGGCGGGAGCTAACTAATATGCATACATAATAGCCTACCCCCATGTTAGAGGTGTGTGCATTTGTATATAACGAAGGAGACGACTACCAGTTGAGCATGGTTGATGCAACATAAAATATTCCTTCACAATCAACAGAGTCCATGCTGGCGGAAGTTGAGAGAAAGGAGCCAAGGACAAAAATGACATTTCACATTAGTTTCATGCTAATATAGAGCACTACATCAGAACAAGGACGAGTTTGGCCTCAAAATAAAAGTTAAGGGACTAAATTGGCCGATTTGAAAGTTAAAAGATGAACTTGACCCTTTGAACAAAGTTGGGGGACTAGATCGCCTATTTTGCCTTGTTTAATCATCCAGGCATGATGGTTAAGTTGAATGTTTCTCCAATCCCGTCGTTGAGATTGCAAGTTGGCTCTCTAATTAGCCAATCCAGATGGTGATGATTTAAACAAAAACTATGTGGTTAATATACCCATGAATTAACCCAAAACAGTAGTACGTTTCAAATCCATCGATATCATTGCAAAACGCCGGCCGACTGACTGGTTGAATCGGGCGCGTCGTTCTGTTTCAAAATCGAGCCACGGGGTCCAGAAGCTGAAAAGTTTCTCCGGCGTTTTGCAATGGCGGCAGCCAGCTGCAGCAGGCAAGAGCACAGAAATGATCAGCATTCAGCAGCAGAGGTCGCAGTTACTGCTGTCCTAGAGCCGGCGGTTCAGCGCCTGCCCGTGGACACTGCACTGCCCCTCTGCAGTCAATTGGAACAGGATCTATGCAACGCAATGTGCAGTGCAGCAAGTAAAACTTAGCCCATGTTTAGTTCTTACCCAAAATCTTTTCACCCATCACATCAAAGGAGAATCTTAGATGCATGGAGTATTAAATGTAGACGAAAAAGGCGAAAAGTTATATGGATAGGCTGTAAATCGCGAGACGGATCTAATGAGCCTACTTAATCCATGATTTATAATGGTAATGCTACAGTAATCATCCGCTAATTATGGATTAATTACCCTCTAATTACCATCGTTAGATTCGTCTCGAGATTTCCAACTTATCCATATAACTTTCCACCTTTTTCGTCTACATTTACTACTCTTAAATTGATAAAATCAATACTCGAAATCTTTTCACGAAAAAATTTCGTCAACTGAACACGGCCTTAAAAGCCATGGCATCACATGAGCACAGCCTGGCATGTCTCCATCTCCATGGCTCGCTACTCAGTACTCACACCTGCCTTCTACCTCCCGTCATAAAACCTGAAGCCTCTCTATTTTCTTCTTGCAGCGTCCTCTGCACGAGCTCGTTATAGGTGAGCAACCGCCGCCTAATCAGGAGCTCTTGATGCTAAATGGCATTGATTTCAGGCTTTCAGCTACACGGCCGTTTTCAGAGTACGTTTATACGTGGCCCTTTTCCATAGAGTTCCAAACAGTAACAGTACATGAATTTTCTGATGGCACCATGGATCGGGTTACATAGAGTGGATTTATTGCTTCCTGATGCTCATGCCCAGTCCAGCTCTAGATTCAGATTCCCCTCACATGAACTGATTCTGCCCCCGATTGGTCAGTGGAGTGGCTTTGCCGCTTTGGTTGCATCTCCCAGATCAAAGCTGACACGATCTTTTGAGCTGCGGCGGAGGCTGAGTGGTGAGCCGGACCCCAAAGCTCCAGCACCAGCGCCACTCAAGCTTGTCGCCACCATCAGCTGCTGCTCCCGAGATAATGTCTCTCCAAATTTGCCTCTTCACACTCCAACATCACTTATCCAGTTCCAGTGTACTCATTGTCATATGCCCCTGGTGTGTGACACTGGTGGTGGGCAGTAACTGTCGATTTGAATCCTGAACGAATCAAATTTAATCCCCCCAAGTATATATATGAGCAATGAAGTTTTTCTTTATAACTTATGAGCAAGGATGTTAACAGTTGAATCAAATTTATAAATGTTGAGAAAACAAAAACAAGGAAAGGATGAAGGATCAGTTTGGATTGTGACTTGTGAGAACAAACCGAGCACGGATCGGACAGATCGGATATGCCTCCGATCCGTACATGTACCAACCTCTCCCGGTTGTAGATAGCACTGGTGACCGGTGGGTAACAGTCTAACGGAAACCATAACTTCCCAGCTCGGACCACAGGATGAGAATGAGATGGATGAGCTTGCACCTTGCACTAGTACTGTCTGGACGCCCATCAACTGCTGCAAACTCATGGCAATCAATCTCCAACCACGCCTTGCAAGTACTCCAAGCTGCTGTTTGATGGTAAGCAAAAGCTTGATGCATGGGAGATGGCAATGGTGTAATTGCCGATGCAGATGAATGGAAAAGCCTGTGTCCCTAAAGGCAAACAGCATTCACACATTATGGCCTCAGTGGTATCATAGAGCAATGTGACAATGCTGTACTACCCCAGGTTACGTGGTGATCTTTATTTAGCACTTTCAGAAATTTGACTGGATATGTGAGCTAACGTACATTGCTGCAAAATGGAATAGCACAACAATAGCAAGTGATTGCACAGAGAGACAAGGGAGAGGAAAGTCAGAGACAGTATATCAGTACAGCAACAACTTATTATTCTCATCAACCTAAGGAAAGGACCAAGAAATTAATGATTGCAAATGAAAGTTTACTGTCCATGCTTTACCAACTTGTTCACAGAGAGTCACAGTTGCAAATTGCAGTAGTAGTGTACTACCCCACATCTTTATTTAGCACTTCCAGGAATTTTACTTCTTTTTGTTTTTTGAAAATTTAGCAGGAGGAATGCCAAAAAAAATTACTTGGTATGTGAACTAATCGTGCATTGCTGCAAAATGGAATAAGCAGGTCATTAAAGATCTCAATTTTACAAACCAGGTAAATGTTAAATTACTGGATAAAGTATAAGAAGAGCACCTGCAATCTAAAAGGCGCACGATGATGCTAACAAATCAGAATGCTATAGCACAACAATAGCAAGTGCTTGCACAGAGAGACAAGGGAGAGGAAAGTCAGAGGCAGTATATCAGTACAGCAACAACTTATTATTCTCATCAACCTAAGGAAAGGACCAAGAAATTAATGATTGCAAATGAAAGTTTACTGTCCATGCTTTACCAACTTGTTCACAGAGTCACAGTTGCAAATTGCAGTAGTAGTGTACTACCCCACATCTTTATTTAGCACTTCCAGGAATTTTACTTCTTTTTGTTTTTTGAAAATTTAGCAGGAGGAATGCCAAAAAAAAATTACTTGGTATGTGAACTAATCGTGCATTGCTGCAAAATGGAATCAGCAGGTCATTAAAGATCTCAATTTTACAAACCAGGTAAATGTTAAATTACTGGATAAAGTATAAGAAAAGCACCTGCAATCTAAAAGGAGCACGATGATGCTAACAAACCTGAATGCTATAGCACAACAATAGCAAGTGCTTGCACAGAGAGACAAGGGAGAGGAAAGTCAGACAGTATATCAGTACAGCAACAACTTACTATTCTCATCAACCTAAGGGAAGGACCAAGAATAGTACTAAGACTTACTGATTGCAAATGAATATTTACGGCGCATGCTTTACCAACTTTGCTCACAGACTCACAGTTGCTAGTCAAGATATGAGCAGCATACATGCCGTCAGGCCCTCTGAAACAACTGTGAGCCCTGGTGCAGAGTAGCACTCAACAGTTGGTGTCAGGATGCATAGCAGGCTGTATCCATGATTGATTTAAATTTTTGAACAAACGCAATCTTTGAAATTTCTCACTAGTACCTTTTTTGTTCTTGTCCACTGGTTTCTTGCCATCCCAAGTATCAATTGTACTTTCTAGGCAAACAAGTGGGAAATCCTCCAGAGAAGGTGACCTAATTGACCTATCAACTAAACCTGCACTTTACAGTAAGCAGAAAACGATATAATTTGCTTTTGAGATAAGTGGGTTAGCATCAACAACTACTACGCTGATATTATACTTCTTAAATTAATAGCTAATGTTATACCTTTATGTAACACAGTTACAGTGTATCTTAGCTTTTTCAGATGTGCTTTTTGCAAAGTCCCACACTGACGAAAAACAAATGACCAAGGTACTGACTGAATATTCATTGCCTGAACATTCCAAACGCTACAGGTTAATTATAGGAGCAACTCATCCACTAGAGTACCAAGTTGCATAATTTGATATAACCATCGAAAGATATCTCCAATCATAAACATTTAAGGCAAGTTTAGTATCTCAGAAACCTCTTTTCAGGTTGCTTGACACAAGAGTTCAATAAAAGTATGTACAAGGGGAGTAGGGATGAGGATCTTTCCAGTCAATAAAGCTCTATGTTTCATCTACGAATAGTGGATGATCTCATGTGCAAAATTGCACAAAAACAAAAGTTGATAAAAGGAAAGAGAAACAAACAAAACCAAAATACAAGTACTCTTTGCTGTTTCATGTCACTTGTACACTATGGAACAGGGCAGAAACCTGACCTCGGCTTGGCTCTACTGAAGTTGCCACTCCACACAATCATCAAAGTCGAGACTACTCGAGCAGTCAAGCAGCGCGTTCTGCTGTTGCTCGTACCGGCAGATGTAATTTAGCCCGACAAGGAGCTCGCAGATTACTGCCTCCGTCTTCTCCCGATCGGCAAAATATAGTGTCTGCAATAGCAGTACATTCCCCTTCAGCACAATCTGTTGCTGCTCAAAGTTCCTCTCAGCCTGCCACCGGATCATGTTGTGGGCCATCGGAGCGAGCCAAGCCAGCGTCTTCTCAAGCGTTTCTCGCCAATCGTGCGCGAGGAACGCATCGTAGATCGCCATGTTCTTGACATAAGTCTTCAGGTTTTTCCTCAATGCCACCTTCAAACTCGACGGCAGCATCTGGTACAGATCGTCACGGGCCTCCTCACCAACAAGATGTGGGTACCGGAGCAACTTCTCGATGATGATAACGATGTTTGCATAATGCAATGCCAGTGCTGAGCCTCCAATTGTGGATGGAGGCGCTAGTGATGTGACAGTGCTCTTCGGACCAAACCGCGCCCTCCTGCTAATCTTGCCACTCTTGGTTGGTGTTGTGGATAACCCCTGTTCGCCGCTGAACGGTACAAGCATCCCAGACCTGATTGTGCTAATGTAGCTGGAATCTTCCAAGAACTCATCCTCGAACCCATCCTTCCACGATACCGAGCTACTCAAGCTCAAGCACTCCATGAACATCTTCCCTGGGCTCGCTCCACAATTCGACCGGAAATTCACCATCCGCGGCGTATCTGGATCAACCCCTCTGGACATTGGCCCTGACTTGGTGTCACTGAGATTGTTCTGAAGGACAGGGCCCGAATTTGCCGTCGTCACCAGACCAGAGAGCTGCCGGCTTTGGTCACAGCATTGCTCTGACTCCCTGGTGGTGGAGTCCAGCAGGTCGAGCCCCATCATTGGATCGCCGAACACAAGGCGGATGCGGTCGTAGATGGCGCAGACGGCGCGCGCGAGCAGAAGCACGGCTTTGTCGAAGGTCCAGTTCCAGAGCGAGGCGTCCCTGAGGCGGCGCACGTCGTGGCGCCGCCACCGCGCGCGCTGTTCGAGCGCACGGCGGGCCTCGTCGGTGGGGAGCTTCCTTGCCGACTGCTCGAGCTCGGTGAGCGCCTCGAGCTCAGCGTAGAGCGCGGCGGTGGCGGCGGCGAGGCGGTCGAGCTTGCGGACGAGCGAGGCGGCGTCGGAGGGGGAGGAGGCGGCGAGCTGCGCGGCGCCGGAGCGGCCGGCGAGGAGGTCGGCGTAGACGTGGCCGAACCCCATGAGCGCCGGCACCGTGCAGCGGCGCCCGCCGAGGCGCGCCGCGACGGCGGCGACGCGGTTGAGCGCGTCGAGCTTCTCGGCGAGCGCGAGCGCCAGGAGGCGCGCGTCGTCGCCGGGGACGAGAGCGCGCACGGCGTGGGAGCCGAGGCAGAGCGGGCCTAGCAGCCGCGCCGCCTCGTCGTCGGAGAGCGAGCGGTAGAGGTTGGCGGCGCGCGACATGGCGTTGGCGACCTCGAAGGACAGGATGCCCACCCTGCCGCCGTCCTCCGCCGCGTCGCCGCCGCCCTTGGCGGGGCGCGCCTTCTTGGACGAGGTCGCCATGGAGAGCACCTTGTGGACCAGCGGCTCCGCCACCATGCCTCCCGGCGCTTCCTCCTCGACCTCTGTCCACTCAAAGATTTGATTTTTTTTTCCTTCCCCCCAATCTAGATGAAATCTTTGCAGAGAAAAATCCAAGGAAGAAGGGGATTTGAATTGGAAGGCTCCGATTTCGTGCCTGACCAGCTAGCCGGGCTGGCAGCAAGAGGAAGAATTTAATGGCGGGCCAGACCGCTAGAGCGAGCACAGCTGTATTGTCAACACTCCAAAGACAAGACTAGTAGTACTGGTGTGGAAAACCGAAAAACGAGAATGGCATTTCTCGGGCGCTGCGCCAAGGAACCCAAAGAAGGTGTGGGCTGGGGAGGGAGGAACAAGTGTGGAAGACGAGGAAGAAGAGAAGGAACGACAGCAAGGGGACGAGGAGGAGGAATGAGGAAGACGAAGGTAGGTTCGCTAGGAGCGAGATTTGGATGCGGGAGGCGACGCCATTGATGCGACCCAACCCCTCGCTGGTGGCATTAAATCGCCATAAATCGGAGCGGGAGCAAGGCAACAAAAGCAAGCAGCCGCCGCGGGGCGTTTTTTTTACCGTTCGTAACCGGTCCGGTTTGACCGGTTACCGCTCAAAACCGACACTACCAAACCGCTTCTACCGGTTTACCGGCCGGTTTGACCGGTTTACCGGCCCGGTTTTTATTTCCAAAAAAACTGCTACTGTAGCGAAAAATTTAACCCCCTCACCTCGCTAGCCAGGACGAGCCGGCGGAGTGAGTGATGATGGGCTGGTGGTGCAGTGGTTGGCTCTGCACGCCCGGACCCGAGGGTAACTTTTCACAAGGGCCCCTTCCCACTGGGGACCGAAATGTCTACCCACAAACCGTACGGTGGGGTTACAGTCTTCGTTGGACCTTGTTGGCCCGGTTTGTCAGTGACGGTGGCAGATTACGAGTTAGAGATTGAGCAGTGTAAAATTGTTTTTTTTGTTGGGGAGAGTGAGTAGTCTACTCTACTCTCTCAAAGGAGAGTAGTAGCAGTTGTGTTTGAAAAGCCGGGTGGACTTTGGAGCAAGTAAACTTACCGCAACACACCACGATTTTTGCGGTTTGACCCTTGGATTTGTGCTCATTTTCAATAACATTTCTGCACTCCGTTGTTGAATTTTGAAAGTTTTCGGCATTGCCATGGGTGAATTTACTAGTCCCTTAAAAAATTGAAGGGAAACTTTATAAGGATCCATGTCACTTAACACCTCATTCTTTAAACACTGTTGTTCTCACCTGATTGTGGCATTCATCCATCATCTTTTCCTGTATATTCATTTGGTCATTCCCAACGGGCCAGGAAGATAAAAAAAAATAGGAGGCTACAAGAGGAATAAGAAAGACAACAGATGTTCCTAGAGAATAAGCATGTCGAGGAGGCATGATTCTGAAAGGAAAAGTTGCTACTGGAACTAGAAATGATTGTGTGAATGACACGCCAGCTTAAGTGATGTAGCCCGTGTTTAGTTCCCACCCAAAATCTTTTCACCCATCACATCAAAAGAGAATTTTAGATGCATGGAGTATTAAATGTAGACGAAAAAGGTGAAAAGTTATATGAATAAGCTGTAAATCGTGAGACGAATCTAATGAGCCTACTTAATCCATGATTTGCAATGGTAACGCTACATTAACCATCCGCTAATTATGGATTAATTACCCTCTAATTATCATCGTTAGATTCGTCTCGAGATTTTCAACTTATCCATATAACTTTCCACCTTTTTCGTCTACATTTACTACTCCTAAATTGGTAAAATCAATACCCGAAATCTTTTAAAAAAATTTTCATCAACTAAACACGGCCGTAACTCAAACGGATCACTCTAAGCGAGAGAAATGCTATAGCTATATCCTACCTTGTCTTCAGACTTGATTTTGTTGGACCCGTTAGAGTCCAACATCTCAAGACAGTTTTTGGCATTTTGCTTACATTTTCAAGCTTATGGCATTTGTTTGTCATAAAACCTTGTCATTCTCTCTACGTTCTCACAATACAATTTGACAGCCAGTTCCTTGTATAATTAAAATATAATAAACCACACATGAAGTAAATCTGATTGGTGAGCTGTCATTACTTTTTTTTTCTTGAGACCGGGGTGAAATCTAAGTATGATCGTGCCCGTCTTTGCTTTATGAATGGTAGGAAGTGACTAGGCAATGTTATTTCTAATTGACTAGTAGAGTACATTGCCAAGAGGGTGATGATAGCGAGTGCCGCCTGCCTTTTTCTTGCAGTTAAAAGCAAAAGGCCAACTTAAGTGATTTAACCCAATGGATCACTCCCAACTTATAAATATATTAAAAATAAAGTAGTGAATGTTGCGTTTGGAAACCATGTCAATGTCCAAACAAAGGTGTTTTTATAATATGAAGGACACCTAGAGTGATGACAACTTTTCCCATTTCTACGTATGTTTTTTTAGCTTAAGCCATTTGTTTCCGTTAAAAACTTTTTTTATCACACAGTATATACGCAGACACTCTACAAATGCACGCACACTCGCCCCTACAAACGCATGCACGCAACCTCACCTCTATGAGCGCCTCCGAAAGACTGCGCCGGCAAATCCTCGAGATTGGTGAAGTCATCACTGGCGCCTCGCTGTCAACGGGAACGTCGCCTACCACTTAAAAAACATCACCGGTTAAAATTTTGAATAAATCCAGAAAAATGCAACCCCTAGTGCCAAGTTAAAGACTCGAATCCTGGTGGGCAGGTTCCACCATAAGGACCGTTAACAGTTGCGTTTCTGTTAAAAACCTTGACACTCTTTACCGTCTCATAATGCAATCGGACAAGTGGTTCTTTGTATAATTAAAAAATATATAATAAAAACCATATAAAGTAGTAAAATCTAACTGGTCAGCTGTCATTGCTCTGTGTTTCCTTGCGATCAGGGTGAAATCCAAGTAGGATCGTGCGCATCTTCCATTGTGAAGGGTAGGGAAAGTGACTAGGCAATTATGTTTCTAATTGACTAGTTTTCGGTGTTTTACCGGCAGTCCTACTGAGGGGTATCCCAAGGTAGTAGAGTTTTGGTGGAGTGACAGTAGAATTAGGAACTCGACGATTACGTGACACGAGATTTATACAGGTTCGGGCCGCCAATTAGACGTGATACTCTACGTCCTGTTGCTGATCTTGTATTACGTAGGGTGAATATGAGTACAAGCTTGTCTTCTCGATTGATGATCAGAAAGACTAGTCGAGATTCTCTATATCCTATGAGATAAGGTGGTTGTTCGTATGAACTATTGAACTTGTGGACCTTTGATGAGGAGAGAGGTCTCAATCTAAGTTGAGGTGCCGATCTATGTACCCCTGCCCTCCTTTATATATCCCAGGGGGCGGAGAACTAGTCGGTTTACAAAGTCATAGTCCTAGTATGATTACAAAGTAGAGTTCTAGCTCTAGTAGAGTTGCAGACTTCTTCCTTCCTTACGGGTACCAGGAGTTCCATACCCGACAAGCCCCTGAGCGCTTCATAGCCGAGCTCTTCTTGCCTTGAGAGTGCTTGACCCTTTGGTTTGAGTACTTTCTGAGCTTTCTTGAAGATCTTTGAGTACTTCCTTGGTTCGTAAGCTTTGACGTTGAAGATGAGGCTGTGAGGTGCTCAAGCCCCGAGATGTTTCTTGAATTTTGGAGTGCGATTTAAAATCACACTTCATATGAAGTAGCCCTCGAGATTTAGGTTGAGTCAATGAATCGAGCTGAAGGTCTTAACAATTCTTGAGTCGTTATCCTTCGTCTTGAAAAATCGACAATTGTGGATGTCGCTCATCAGCCCCCAAGCCTTGAACTGATTAACGCAATCAATTCAAGGGTCTAATGAGTGTAGTCTTCATTGAATCATCATTGGAGATTGTTGATCGAGTAGTCTTCGTGTGCTAGCCCCCGAGCGTGGGAGCCAGTCGAAGATGCGTCGAGCAGTAAGCAGTCGATTAGCCATCGTTGGTGAAGTGGCCGAGACAGAGGAGGTCGTGGTTGACTTATTGATCGTGATCTCCCGCAAATTAGGAGTCACGTGCCAATATGATCGTAGCCCCACCATTGGTATTTGACGAATCGAAATCGCCGAAGAGGAGTCAACTAGGCGCGCCGGATGGCGGACCAAGTTGTAATTGGTGTCCAGCCCCCGAGCATAGGAGCTAGCAGAGATGCGACGGCATGCCTCGTGGTCTGGATAATTGTTACCTGGAAAAAGATAATGAAAACATTATGTAGTATATAATGTGTAGTATTCAATATACCGAAAACCGTATTCAGTAAGAGAATAATTTGCCACCTTAAGGTGGGTTTGTGTTGCTGAGTTCTTGTTAGGCCATGTAACTTCCGAGTAGTCAACCCGTCGTTTAGACATCCATGCCTCATCGATGATGGACACGAGATGCACGATTGAGGCATTGTTGGAGGTACGACCATGGGCCCACAGGGACACATGGATTATCTCCGGAAAGAGTCGTACCAAGCGTGAAGAATACGAGTAGAGTACTGCAAGGACTCTTCTCGTTATGGAAACTAGTCGTATGACTTGTAAACTACTCGGATTGGCTTGTAAAGCACTCTACGAGTAGTAATTGGTTAGGATTCTACTCGAAACCGACCTTGTAACCCTGCCCGCCGTGTATATAAGGCTGGGCAGGGACCCCCTCCAAAGAGACGATCTCATCAATACCAACCACCATACAGGACGTAGGGTATTACGCCATCTAAGCGGGCCGAACCTGTCCAAAATCCTAAGTCTCTTAGCCTTTGCATTCCTGATCTCGGCGAAACCCACCTGAAACTCTACTACCTCGGGATACCCCTCGGTAGGATTGACGGTAGAACACCGACATCTGGCGCGTCAGGTAGGGGTTTTCCTCGAATATCCCGTGGAGAACGCAATGGTGACCTACATTCAAGCTGAAGCGCCTCTGGAGGGCACAATGTTCCACTTTGGCTCGTGGGTCTACGTCGCCGACGGCTCGGGTGGTTTCTACAGCTACATCGAGACACCCGCGGAGTTGAAGCAGGAGCAAGCGCCCATCGTGGATGATTTGGCCGAACAACTTGGCGAGATCACGCTCGCGGACTTGATCCGCGGGAAAGAGTCCGAGTCAATCACGACTTCGGAAAAGCAAACAAGCCTCCCACCACAATTCCTGTTTGGACTCCGCAATTCGACCCACACATATTGTGAGGCGTTACGGAGCCAGTTCGAGTCCGTCATGGACTCGAAGCGGGACGTCCCAGTCCGAGTCTTGGCAGGACACGCCAACTCTTTGAGCCAAGCGGTCCCCGAACGCCACTCGGACTCGGACGAGGAGACACTACAAGACGATGGCGAACACGACCTCGTGATCTACGCCACGCCTGAAGGAAGATCAGTGTACCAAAGAGACAGGATCCCACGGGACGTCTACGAGTCCTGCCAGATCCTTGTACTCTTTGGGTCTGAAGCTACTGACGACCTGCCGTTCCAGTACGGCACACCGCTGCTGCAAGAGGAGGAAAGCTCTACGGAACTCGTCACCTCAAGCTCCAGCGACTCTGTCGAACCCAGTCGACAAGTCTTCATGGCTGGCGCGGCAGCAGCTGGCGACGTCGACAACGACCCGCGCTACACTTTTGAGCTAGAAGGAGATATCTCTGCGAACGAAGACGCACCCGCTGGCGAATCCGCCCAAGCGGCCATGGACAGAGAAATCCAGAACAACAGGAGGGCTCAGCGCCACCTAAATGCTCGCAATCGCGTCATGGCTAGGCGCAACCTCGCTCAAGAGTTCGCGCGAGTGGCACGCTATGACTCTCCTATGGCTAACGCCATGGAGATTGCCTACCACGTCCGCAGCCTGCCAAGAGCCCTAGAGACGGCAGCCGCACTCGAACGGATCAACGACATGGTCCGCACTCTCGACAAGGCCATCGCCGCCGCACCATCGCGCAGCGGCCGAGCAGCTCCAAGCGAAGAAGTCAAAAGCAGCGGACGTCAACCTCCCCGCGACAGGCATCGTCCACCAAATCCAAGCCGACTGGGAGAAGCCAACCGCGCAGAAGGTGCACCCCCACACCGACCAGAGGATGATCGCCAACGAGGCGGACGTACTCACCACAACGACGCTGCCACGTCATCCCACAGGCCGGCACACAGTGTCGACCTCCGGCAAACCATCAACGCCAACCGCGACGCGCGCTCCATCCTTGAATCCAAGAGGCGTGATGAAGCCCGGGGTACAGGGAAGAAGATGACGAGTACCCAATGTTCTCCAGGGACATCCGGATGGCGGTTTACCCGCAACCATTCAAACCAGTCGGCTTCGAGAAGTACGACGGCAAGACCTCCCCCGAGTCGTGGCTGCGCATATACTCTACAGCTATTGAGTGCGCGGGTGGCAACAACGTCATCAAGTGCAGATACTTCCCAATGGCACTCGAGCCCGCTCCACTCACATGGTTCGAAAACCTGCCACGACGCTCCATCGACTCCTGGGAACGCCTAAAGAAGATTTTCGTGTCAAACTTTCAAGGCACATACAGTCGCCCCAAGACTCGACACAACCTCGCCATGTGCAAACAGCACAAAGGAGAAAGCGAGCACGACTACATGCGTCGCTTCATGGAAATCAAGACTCTGGTGGTGGACGTCTCTGACCGCGACTGCATCGACTTGTTCCAGAATGGCATCACCAACAGGTTTTTTGACAGGCAATTTGGCCTGCATCGTCCAAGGACTCTGGATGCCCTGCGTAACCAAGTCGAGACGTGGTCTGAGCAAAAAGACCGCGACCTCGAGAAATATGGCCCTCCTCAGGGTAGGGAGAGGCAAAACAACAAAGGCCAGCAGGGCTCCCAGCACAACAAGCGCAAGTCAGACGACACAGTCGCGACTCTGGATCAATGTTTTACGATCGACTGATCGTCTAATCGTCCCATGGTACCGATAAGGTGATTAATCGTGATTAGTCATCGATCAGGCCTGATTAATCGGTTCTTATCAGACCTAATCGTCCATATACAAGGGCCGATAGTACATAGTATATTGCAAGCATCAACACCACATATGATGATCACTTAGTGACTTACTTTACTTGTGAGATTTGATGCACACACTGTCCAGAACTCTATATTCTTATCCTATACTAGCTTGCTAAGGATTTACCATCTGGAGCGGCTGAGGAAGCAATGTCAGCATCAGATGAACCTGTGGCTGTGGCACCTTCTACGCTGTTGGGCATCAGCACTTCCAAATTTCCCTGCCTCTCATACACATCCATGCTCATGCCAATATGTAAGCATTAAAACAACAGGAGAGGAGAGGAGAGCAAGAGAAGAGAGGACAGAGTAGCAAGAGGAGAGCAGCAAGAGCAGAGCAGAGGGGATCGCTTGGGAGAGTCGGGGAAACGAGCGCTTGGGAGAGGCAGGAGGGTCCCTATACACTAAAACCTGATGGGCCTAAATGGCAGCCCACAAGCCCAAAATCCAGTCATCCACCGGCAGCCAAAAAAACAAATAGAACCCGATCGGTTTTGCCCCTAATCGGCCGATTAATCACGATTATACGACGATTAGTGTGACGATTAGGTTTCTGATCGCTCCTGCCTGATCGCTCTGCCTTATCGGTGCTGTTGGAGCGATAAGGTCGATTAACCACGATTAATCGCGATTAATCGGACGATTGTAAAACACTGCTCTGGATACTGGCATGCGAAGCCAAAAGAACAACTACCCCGGCAAGAGCGACGTTGAGAAGATCATGGACAGGCCGTGCCCAATGCACCCAAAGCATAAGCACACCATGGGCCAATGTTATGATCTCCAACGCATATACGCCGAGAAGGATCGAGAGAACAAGGCCAAGAAGAAGACGGCAAGGGAACCACTCGATCCTGAAGCCAAGAACAAGGAAAGGGCCGACGACGAAGATGAAGAAGACGACGAGGACCAGACGAACAAGTTCCAGAAGCCCAAGAACGTACTCATGGTCATCATGGGCGGCGACTATGGTTTCCCCACTCGGAGGAAGCATAAGCTCGCTCTGCGGCACATCATGGCAATTGAGCCAGCCGTCCCAAGGTACCTAAAGTACTCGGAGGTTCCAATTACCTTCTCCAGGGCAGATTAGTGGAACAGCTACGACGAACCAGGGCAATTACCACTCGTCCTGGACCCCACGGCGGTAGGATCACAACTCACCAAGGTGCTCATCGACGGCGGGGCGGGGCTGAACGTGCTATTCTCTGGCACCCTGAAGAGGATGTGACTCGACATTGAAAAAATGTTGACTCCCACCGAATCCGCGTTCTACGGCATTGTCCCTGGGAATGGTAGTCTCCCTCTCGGCCAAGTCACATTACCAGTCACATTTGGTACGCAGGAGAACTACAGGACGGAGTACATCAAGTTCGAGGTGGCAGACTTTGAGACCTCCTATCAAGCGATCCTTGGACGTCCTGCTTTGGCTAAGTTCATGGACATCCCGCACTATGTCTACCTCATCCTCAAGATGCCAGGACCCAAAGGCGTCATCTCTATCCGCGGCGACTTGTGACGATCATACAACTGCGACAGAGAGGCTATGGAGTTTGCGGCTACCACTCAGGTACCCAACGCTATGGCCCAGATCTTCGCAACGGCTCAGAAGCTGAAGCAGTCAGAGTACGAGGTCCCCAGCAAGGAGCCCGGACCACACAAGGCGGTCGTCCCTGAAGATGTGGCGACCAAGGACGCACCACTACTGGAAGGAGACCAGTCGAAGACCACCAAGATCGGGGCCGGCCTAACCCCAAAATAGGAAGGCGAGCTCGTCAGGTTCCTACAAGCCAACCGTGACATCTTTGCATGGAAACCTGCAGATATGCCAGGAGTGCCAAGGAACCTGATCGAGCATAGCCTTAACATCGATCCCAAAGCTACACCCAAGAGGCAACGGTTGCGACGGTTCATAACCGACAAGTGAGAGGCGATCAAGAAGGAGCTAGCGAAGCTACTCGCCGCAGGATTCATCAAGGAAGTCTTCCACCCCGACTGGTTGGCAAATCCAGTCTTGGTGAGAAAGAAGAACAACAACGAGTGGCGCATGTGCGTCGACTACACTGATCTTAACAAGCATTGCCCCAAGGACCCCTTCGGATTACCGCACATTGACCAGGTTATTGATTCCACGGCTGGCTGTGCCTTACTTTGCTTTCTTGATTGCTACTCGGGTTATCATCAGATATCTCTGAAAGAGAAGGATCAAATCAAGACGGCATTCATCACCCCTTATGGTGCTTATGCTTACACCACGATGTCCTTTTGGCTGAAGAATGCTGGTGCGACTTACCAGCGCGCGATCCAACTCTGCCTTGAGAAGCAACTTCATCGCAACGTGGAAGCCTATGTTGATGACGTGGTCGTAAAGACCAGAAAACCAGAAGAACTCATCGCTGATCTGGAGGAGACTTTCGCATCCCTGCGGAAGTGGCAATGGAAGCTAAATCCAACCAAGTGTGTCTTTGGAGTACCCTCCGGGAAACTTCTCGGGTTCATCATCAGCCACCGCGGCATCGAGGCCAATCCCGAGAAGATCAACGCCATCACAGCAATGGAAGCTCCAAAGACCATCAAAGACATCCAGAAGCTCACTGGGTGCATGGCCGCGCTGCACCGATTTATCTCGCGACTTGGAGAGAGGGGCCTCCCCTTCTTCAAGCTACTCAAGAAAGGCGACAAGTTCCAATGGAATGAAGAAGCAGCAACAGCATTGGCGGATCTCCAGCAACATCTTCAAAAACCGCCAATCCTGACTGCTCCGCAGGACGACGACAAAGAATTGCTGCTCTACATCGCAGCAACGACTCATGTGGTGAGCACTGTATTGGTGGTCGAGCGCGCCGAGGACAATCTTGCATATCCTGTGCAGAAGCCGGTTTACTTCCTCAGTGAAGTACTCACGGAGTCCAAAGTTCGATACCCGGCGGTGCAAAAACTACTCTACGCAATACTAATCACATCCAGAAAGCTGTGCCATTACTTCGACACGTTCAGCATCACGGTGGTGACAGAGTTCGGCTTGGGCGATATCTTACATAACCCGGACGCGACCGGGCGAATTCCAAAGTGGGCCGTCAAGCTTGGCGCCCTCAGCATCGAGTTCATATCCAAGAAGGCCATCAAGTCGCAGGTGCTGGCAGACTTCATGGCAGAGTGGCACGAGAATCAAGTGGATATCCCCGTCGGCAGACCAGAGCACTGGACCATGTACTTCGATGGCTCCCTGAAACTCAAAGGCGCCGGCGCAGGACTACTTTTTATCTCGCCCAAGGGCGATCAACTCAAATATGTTCTGCAAATCTTCTGGAAGGTGTCCAAAAATGAGGCAGAGTACGAGGCCTTGCTACATGGCCTACGACTTGCAATTTCTCTAGGAATCAAGAGGCTGATGGTGTACGGCGACTCCTCTGTCGTCATCAACCATTGCAACAAGGATTGGGACCGCCAGAAGGAGAATATGGACGCTTACTGCGAAGCTGTGTGCAAGCTGGAGAACAAATTCACGGGGCTCGAGTACCATTGGGTGGTCCGTGACTACTCTGGCTTCTAATACTTCCGGAGTTCCCCTTGATACTTGTTGAATCAACAAAGTATACATCGGTCAAAATCCGAAGAGTAGCTCACATGACTACTTTCCAGGATCCCTGAGTACTTAGTTTTAACTAAGACCAGGCTGAACATCTGTAAAGGCCAGCTAGCCTTATAAAGCAACTACCCACGAGTAATAATTTCAAATCTCTGAGTACTTATTTGAAAGTACTCTAGAGTCTACTCCACAAAATGAGTAGTAATTTCAAATCTCTGAGTACTTATTTGAAAGTACTCTAGAGTCTACTCCACAAAATGAGTAGTGATCATAAAATCTCTGAGTACTTATTTGAAAGTATTTTAGAGTCTACTTTGAAAGACGAGTAGTAATTTCAAATCTTTGAGTACTTATTTGAAAGTACTCTAGAGTCTACTCCACAGTATGAGTAGTGATTTTTAAAATCTTCAAGTACCAGTTATCAAGTGCTTTGAAGTATAACTCGCAAAATGAGTAACAATTTCATGGCACAATCGTGTTAACACAACACAAAGCATTTGCAATTCATACTGTGCATGTATACATAGATATATACATATCATACATATGTTGCAAGACATCTTGTTTTTTACAGGATTACAAAGTTAGAAGAGCTTCAAAGTTCTCTACAACTTCTGCTGCTATGGGCTCAAAGTGCTTCAGATGTTCATCAAATTGGGTCTTTTCACAGTCCTCTGCTCTACCAGTCGGAACATCATCTATCTCCGCTTCTGGGAAGAAGGACTGGACGACCGCCAGCACGTGATCTGCCACATAGCAGCATGTCTTCTTCAAATAGGCAGTGAACTTGCCGGGGGCTTCCTGGATACGCTGCAAGAGTGGTTTGGATGACTCTTCGTGCGCATCATGATTAATGGAATTCACCAAAGTGGTGGCCGCCTCAACCCGTTGCAAGTTATCAAGCCAAAGGAAACTCAAACAGAGATCAAGTATGCATATCTATGTGCACTTATGTTACAAGCAAGCAAGACCCGGCGGCCGTTATATCAATGCATTGTCAGCTCGACTTCAGCTTGTGCCGCGGTACTGCCGTGTTGCCAATGTGCTCGTGATGAACTCAAACTAGTCAGAATCAACTCTGACTAGTCCGCTTCATCGACATATGACAACAAACAAGCTAAGTTACTTGTTTCAATTATTTTTATTAAAATTTTGTTCTAACAAGATTGGCCAAGCGCCGACTACTTTGTTTGGATGACAACTCTCTAGGCCGCACAACGTGCTATCACATCCTCGCTAGCTTCCATGCTCGGGGGCTGACGCTAAAATTACAACTCGGTTCGCCATCAAGCTTACCTAGTTGTCTTTCTCCAACATATTTGAGTCGCCAAGTACCAATGATGGGGCCACGACTACATTGGCACCTGACTCCTGTTTCTGGGGAGATCGCGGCGTGACAAGTCAACCACGACCTCCTCTGTTTTGCTACTCTATTGATGGTGGCTATTTCGACTACATACTACTCGATGCATCTTCGCTGGCTCCTATGCTCGGGGGTTGGGTGCAAGAAAACCACTCGATTGACAAGATTCGATGTGACCATTATTTCTGGGCGCAAATTACCACTCGGATGATGATCTCCAAGATGATTCGATGAACACTAATCTCGCTGGACCCTTGAATTCATCATTCTGAATCGTTTCAAGGCTCGGGGGCTGATATGCTATATACAACGACTGCTGATTTTATTTTTTTCTGAAGAATGAAGATTTAAATCAAGACCCTCGGCTTGATTCTTTGATTCAACCCAAGGCTCGGGGGCTACTTGATATCAAGTGCAATTTTTCCAAAATTGCACATTTCAAGAACATGATGAAGATTCAAGATTCTGTGGACCCTCAACCTGATTCTTCGATTCAACTTAAGGCTCGGGGACTACTCCATATGGAGTGCGATTTTTATCGCACACCATATAATATTTTGAAGACTACTGATTTGATCAAAATAAACGGGGCTTAAGCATCTCATGGCCTCGTGACAACCAAGACCTGTCCAAGACTGATCAAGCACTCGAAGGACTCGAAAAAGCACTCGATTGGCTTGGCAAGCACTCGGTTGACGATACTCGACGATGAAGCGCTTGGAGGCTTGTTGGAGGTACGACCATGGGCCCACAGGGACACATGGGTTATCTCCAGAAAGAGTCGTACCAGGCGTGAAGAATACGAGTAGAGTACTGCAAGGACTCTTCTCGTTATAGAAACTAGTCGTATGACTTGTAAACTACTCGGATTGGCTTGTAAAGCACTCTACGAGTAGTAATTGGTTAGGATTCTACTCGAAACCGACCTTGTAACCCTGCCCGCCGTGTATATAAGGCTGGGCAGGGACCCCCTCCAAAGAGACGATCTCATCAATACCAACCACCATACAGGACGTAGGGTATTACACCATCTAAGCGGCCTGAACCTGTCTAAAATCCTGAGTCTCTTAGCCTTTGCGTTCCTGATCTCGGCGAAACCCACCTGAAACTCTACTACCTCGGGATACCCCTCGGTAGGATTGACGGTAGAACACCGACAGGCATGCTACCCTAAGAAATTAACAACCATTAAGAGAAAACAACAAAAAAGAACCGCGATGCAGAACTCTTATTAAGCCATGTAACTCCCGAGTAGTCAACCCGTCGTTTAGACATCCATGCCTCATCGATGATGGACACGAGATGCACGACTAAGGCATGCTACCCTAAGAAATTAACGACCGTTAAGAGAAAACAACAAGAAAGAGTTGTGGTGCTGAACCCTTATTAAGCCATGTAACTCTCGAGTAGTTAACCCGTCGTTTAGACATCCGTGCCTCATCAATGATGGACACGAGATGCACGACTAAGGCACACTACCTTAAGAAATTATCGACCATTAAGAGAAATTAGCAAAAAGGTAGTCGACGGTGCGACAAGTTGAGAGCAAACCACTCTAAAAAGCGGTCGGCGAAAGCGCAAATTGCAGCGCGAAAAAAGCGGACACGTAAAGCAGTCGGCAAGAGCGCAAATTGTAGCGCAAAAATGATTGAGCCAAGTAACTTAGCTTCGTTCGTCGCCGTTTGCTGATGAAGCCAACTAGTCGGAGTTGATTCTGACTAGTTATTGAATGTGTACGACCCGCTCTCGAGTGGTTTCGAGACGAGTCGAGTAGCGCCATATGTAGTCGTTCGTCGAGCTGGGAAGCGTGAGTTGTTGAAATTGACGCGCAGCGGCACGAGCTGAAGTAGTCGAAATAGTTGTTCGACGAGTAGGCGATTGTGAGCTGAAGCCGTGTCGAGTTGTCGATGTCGACGGTGTCCCGGCCGAAGTAGTCGTTGATGAGGTCACGCAGCAGTGCTATATTGCTACTGCACGAGTGGAGGTTGTCACCGGAGTTTGCGTCCATGTCGATGATATGGAGCATGTCAGTTCGTGGCTTGAAGATTGCTGTAAACCATTGTTATGCACGTGGGAGCATTGCTCGCCCGTCAAGTGTGAAATTGTTTTCTTTGCCGATGAAAACTGTGAGGGGACGAGTACTTGATTTGTTTCCGACTGGAACAAGGCAACTTGGTTTTGGAAACTGCTGTACGTGCAACGGTCAACTTTCTTTTGCTTGCTTTCACCCTTGATCTATCTGGTATGGCTGCAGCGGCTTGATATCTGTACGGGGCTCTGCTTTCCACCCTTGGACCAGATCGGATTAGAAATCGTCTCCGCCTTGAGGCCGTGTTTAGTTCGTTGGTGAAAATTTTTTGGAATGAAATCTTTTCACATTTGAACTATTAAACATAGACTAATAAAAAAACTAATTGCAGATTACGTCTGGAATTCGCGAGACGAATCTAATGAATCTAATTAATCTGTCATTAGCATATGTTTACTGTAGCATTACTGTAGCAATTTAGTGTCTAATCATGGCCTAAATTAGACTCATTAGATTCGTCTCGTGATTTCCAGACCATCTATATAATACAATTTGTTTTTCAACTACATTTAGTATGTAATACATGTGTCCAAACATTTATTTTGGATTTTGAATTTTGGAACTGAACATGGCCTGAATTGGAATTCGGCGAGGCTGAGACCATCGTAAATTAAATTCTGAACCCATCTTGTACTCGACGAGGATACATGTTGACAATGATGGCCTTTCCACGTACGGACACGACTGAGTTGCTGATTAGTTGTTTCGTAACGGCAGCTACTTAGTAGATCTTGGGAATCAAGGCGGGTGGGTTGTTGATGCTGATGTCTTCTTTTCTATGACGAGCGCGCGATGACTCTGGAGCCGAAGACGAAGGTCGCACCCTCTCGAACGCAATGAATTTGCTTGAAGTCGTCGAATTCTCACGGGATTCTTGACGATCACCCCTACCTGGCGTGCCAGATGTCGGTGTTTTACCGGCAGTCCTACCGAGGGGTATCCCAAGGTAGTAGAGTTTTGGTGGAGTGACAGTAGAATCAGGAACTCGACGATTATGTGACACGAGATTTATACAGGTTCAGGCCGCCAATTAGGCGTAATACCCTACGTCCTGTTGCTGATCTTGTATTACGTAGGGTGAATATGAGTACAAGCTTGTCTTCTCGATCGATGATCAGAGAGACTAGTCGAGATTCTCTATATCCTATGAGATTGGGTGGTTGTTCGTATGAACTATTGAACTTGTGGACCTTTGATGAGGAGAGAGGTCTCAATCTAATGGACCTTTGATGAGGAGAGAGGTCTCAATCTAAGTTGAGGTGCCGATCTAGGTACCCCTGTTCTCCTTTATATAATCCAGGGGGCGGAGAACTAGTCGGTTTACAAAGTCCTAGTCCTAGTATGATTATAGAGTAGAGTAACTCTAGTAGAGTTGCAGACTTCTTCCTTACGGGTACTAGTGGTTCCATACCCGACACTAGTAGAGCAGACACACTACTTAAGGGCAACGACAGCAACAGTGTTCGTGCCTTTCCCTTGCAGTTAAAAGCAAAATATTTTTCCTGCAAATTAATCCGCAGAGCACCACGAACTAGCCTTCAAAAGCAAAAATATTCCTTTTGAGACCATGTTTCTACGGGCATGCCACTGAGGATGGTATGTATGACACTAAATTGGTCATTCGAAGATGACACAGATTGTCTCCGGAGTTTGTAGAAGAAGAGCTTAGCATTAAACAAGTAATCAAGTGAGATAGTGTGACAGGAGATAACAGCAACACTTGAAGCGATCGCAGAGAGTAGAATCTCATGAAGCTTAATCCCGTCCTAGCATGCGTGGTTTCAGTTAAAAAAAAATACAAAATCGCCAGGCCACGGGTGCTCGAACGCAAATGTGTTCCCCCCACGAGAACATGACAGGGCACACCTGCAAGAACCGTAATTGCCGATGCTGCATGGTCACGAGTTGTCGCACGCGCCTGGTGCACCTGACACGCTGGGCCAACAACAAACGGGCCCACATGTCAGTATCACCGCTTCCCTGCCCCCGCGCCACTTTTCCACTTTCAAACTATTCTGCTCCGGGCACCAGGAAACCGAAAGGCAGGCCCTGGTTTTGCGGTTTGACTTGCCAGCAGGGCAGGTCACGGCGAGCCGTCGTCGGGCAGGAGAGGGCGCCTGCTCCACCGACCGGCGGCCGGCGGCGACGCTGCCGGTGGAGCAGCTGACGCCGGCGGCTTGGGCACCCCCTGCTGCTACGACCGGCAGATGCAGGTAGGGCTGGCAGCTTCGTAGCATGATTGTTTGGTTGCAACCATGACACGGTGCTCTGACATAGGCCGTGTTTAGTTCCGCGGTGAAAAGATTTTAGAAGAAAATCTTTTCACATTTGAAGTATTAAACATAGACTAATTAAAAAACTAATTGCAGATTACGTTTGGAATTCGCGAGACGAACCTAATGAACCTAATTAATCTGGCATTAGCACATGTACTGTAGCATTACTGTAGCAATTTAGTGTCTAATCACGTCCTAATTAGACTCATTGGATTCGTCTCGCAAATTCCAGTCCATCTATATAATGCGATTTGTTTTTTACCTACGTTTAGTACGCCATACATGTGTCTAAACATTCATTTTGGATTTTGGATTTTGGAACTAAACAAGGCCATAGTTGGGTTGGTTCTCTCTCATTTCCTATTTCATTTCGAATTGACATGTAAAGGGCCCTAATTTAATTTGCAAAAGGTGGAATTTGAATTGGTGTGACGACGTACAAGCTGGACTCGGACCAAAGTCCTAGTAGTACACTAGGACGGGAATTAAGCTATACAACATGCTTGCCCAACTTGTACTCACAGAGACTAGAGACTAGACACATATTGATTCTCCTCTATATTTAGGGCATGCTTAGGTCCAGAAGAAAGAGTGAAGAATGAAGAAAATTTATTCATTGTGAGAGAAAGCATGGGAATCGAACGGAGAAACTAAACAATGCCTTAATTACTTCGGTTTCACCTTTGCTCATTTTGCAAATAAAGATCTTATTCTTCTCTGGAGATCAATTTACCGGACAATAAAGGGGCGCCATGAAATACAAATGAAAGCGAAAATATAACTCTTTTTTTCTAACATATGTGGTTTTCATAATTCTAATACCCTGGTACAATATTTTGCTGTGCAATCTTTTTAAGGGTTGGTGTGGTAGGAATTTTGTGGGCCATATAAACGACATTTTCTGATGGTGTCATGGTGTGAAGAGAATGATGGGAGCTAATTAATTCAGCGGCTGGCCACCGGTCAAGACTCAAGACCTGGCAACTCAAGCGTAGCAAGACTGCATGCGCATACGTCTAATGTTGACGCATCAATGTCACAAGGCAGTTTGATTTCTTCACGACACTACTATTATAGGGAATATAGGGATCAAAGTCTAGCGTGTCAAAGCCGAAAGTTGCCTGTCTCTGTTTGCAGTCGCAGCGTGTGGGGACGTGAATATCTTGTACTTCACTTTTTGTTGCTTTGTAGAGTCACGTTTATTCCATTTTTTTTTTTCATTTGATGACTGCTTCGGCTTTTAGCGCATACACTTAGCAATTTTGTTGCTTCTGTTATAATACTGGGCCGGGCTAGTTTTGCCCGGTCTAATATTACCCCATCCATTTACCCTAAAAAAATTATCTCGTCCATTTAAACACATTTTTTGAATAAATAAACACACTGAACATGTTTCCAAGCACTTAGACATTTTTTTATCCAACAACATAGTTTACATGTCTTACACTATTAATAAATTGTATAAGTTATTTTCTCCAAAAATTAATTTACAGTAATCGTATTACAATCAGTGCATCGTCAATGGCTATGAAGCGAAGCTCGCATTCGGATATACGTTGGGCAGCCGAAGCCCAGTGCCGGGCGGCAGTGAGGAGGGAAGGAATCTTTGGTGCATGTGTAAATCTCGTGGAAGGCCGGGGGATAAATCAAAACGGGAAGAGCCTTCTTCCTACCTGGTTAATCATCAGCCGTCCGGTGGGTCCCCCCTGCCTGCTAATTGCAGCCTTGATATCCTTCCGTGCCTAATCATGCTCACGCATGCGGCGAAATTTTATTCGATTTCTCCCATCCACGGATCGATTCGAGAGAATAGAGAGGATGATGATGTCCAATAATGTCCATACACGGACGAAAGGAAGCAGCATGCATGGCAAAACGTCTGGGTCCTGCAGCATCTCTAGGCCATTGTTCCTTTGGATTTTTACTAGGCCGTTCGCATCCCGTTGCTGTTGTTGCGGAGTAGTCCCTCCGTCTCACGATGTAAGCATAAATGCAAAAATTATCTCAACTGCCAAAAGACCTCTATACCCCTCATTTTATACGACTCGTCAACTCTCCGCTCACCCATTAACCCATTTAGTTTTGTCTTATCCTTAGAAATGTTTACATTATAGTATAAATTTTGAACACTAGAAACGCTTATATTGTGCACGGAGGGAGTACGTGCACCGTCAGCTAGGCGTTTTGGATCCTTGCTGTCGCACGCTTGTCCTTCTTGTAAAAACAAAGGCCAAATAAAGGCGACCGTGCATTCTGTTTTTCTTCTCTTTGTCACTTACTGTATGCAACAGAAGGATTTCAGTCATCTCTGATTCTCCTCTGAATATAACAAGTGGCGAAAAGATCCGAAATAAAAAAAATGATACAATGAAGGTTTCCAATCGAGCATACGAGTAGATCGATGGCTCTGATTTCACCGCGCGTCGTCGAAAAGCTTAGTGAAGGTGGCAAGTGTGGTATGCATGCAAATCTAGTGTGCGTCGTGTGGCGGCCAAGCTGATCACTGGTCAAAGATGACAAACAAGGCTAAATGGATACGACACTATCAGTCAGCATCGTTAGTGTTCTGTCACACACATTGTTACTCCGCCTAATGAACGGAATTTCCTCGTAGCACACGATGACGCAGCTGGTGTGATGAAGGCTGAAGGCATTTTTAAAAAATCAAAATAAAAGGCTCAGTAATGTGTGTGGCGAGTCCTTAGAAGTAAGTCCAGGTTTAAAAAAAAAAAAACCCAAGCTGCTTCTGAGCAAAGCCACTCGCCAAACCGATCCAGCCCACATAGGACTCCTAATCAATCCAGCCCAACCTTCTCTTGAAGAAAAGGTCCAAATCGAACCGGAAGCCAGAAAACGCAACGTGAGGCCCCAATCTGATATCTGAGCCCCATTTCCAAGCTCATAAAGCCCACCTGCGCTGAAAAACTACCAAACCATTTAAAATGGAGAAAGTCTTTTTTCTGCAACCTGAACAAACCGTACGTTCAGGGCAATACTCAAACTCATGCAATTGTCTTGAGGCAAAAAGGAACCTTTTCCATTTCAAATTGACAAAGACATCACACCCATTTTGTGAGATAATAACCGTGTTTCAATGCCATTGCCATAGTGTTTAATTTAGCGTTGGAGCACAAGATCGCTCAGGAAATTTTGTACTAAATGTTGGGCAGGAGATGAAGTTGCAGTGCATGTACCTGATCGATAAATCCGGAATGTGGTTGGAAGACACACACATGAGATTCACCTTCGCTTATTTCACCTATTGTCATTTTATTCATACTTTATATGTTTATTTTATTTCCAGTATAGAAAAAAAAAACAGAATTCAATTGTGCGCACGACTGATGCCTATACAATACTTGAAAAGTGGAAAAAGTCCATTTACTCACTTCACATGTTCACTTTATCCGCTTAACCCATAATCCGAATAATTTAGGCTCGCTTTACTCTCTCGAACTATTTTAGTTGGTCCAACCTACATCCCTATGAGTTTTTCTCTGTTTTTTTCTTGCATATATGTTCAAATTTTATCAAAACATGATGCGTAACATTAAAAAAATATACTAAGGGGTTTTTTCATGGTTATTTTCATGGGTAAGGAACATTTAATACAAAATGGATCTTGATATACAAAATTGTATGGGATGTAAATGTGAAAAAAATATATTTTTATAATATAAAGAATCATGTTATAAGTCAACTAACAAAATATAAAATTAAACTCATCTTGTATGAAAAAAATAAAAAAGGAAATTTTATTAGAGGGTAGATTGAACCAACTAAAATAGTTCACGAGAGTAAACCGAGCCTAAGTATTGCTTAGAGAGTTACGTGAACAAAGTCAATAGTTTAAGGGAGTAAAATAAACTTTTTCATTTGAAAAATGTATAATAAAAAACATAATTACTACGTCTTCGCTGACATTTGCAATTCCTAAACTTTTTTTTTGAGAAACCGGGTTTATATTTATATCTGATAGTTTACAACCCAACTCTTACAAAGACATCCTCGAAAGAAATAAAAATTACAACCATATCTTTGCAAGATTCTCCCGGTTGTTCTCGTCACCAGCGATCGGATCAGTCGCGTTGAAACCGACCACCCTCCCGACGAAGAAACAAAGGTTTTGATTGGCACCAACAGTAGCGCATCGGCAGCACCAACACGCTTTGTAGTCGCTGAACGCCCAGGCCTAGGATGGCCAACAGCCATCACATCGCCGGAGTACAGGAGATCTGGTTGCAATTCCTAAACTAAATGGCCTCTCCTTGGGTTTTGTGGCTTTTTGGCCCACAAAGGAACCCCGTCTTCCTGGACCGTCAGTATTCTAATCTTCTTTGAAAAATCTGTTCTTGGGCCGCATAGCATGGCCGGCCCAATCTGCCTGCCGCGCGTGCCAATACTATGAACACCTTATAGCATTTCATTTTTTTTTTTTTTTTGCAATCACCACAGTTCTATGTTGATTTTCACGGAGCAAGTACAATTTGTTTGTCACTATCAGCAGAATATATATGCTCCAAACACAGTCGCTAAATTTAAGCAAGCATTTGAGCTGTGCGGGAGACATTGTGGCATCATCATCTTGACTGTTACATCGCAATATATAGTCTGTCGACCACGCATATTGACCGTGGTCAGCTGTCCTGGAGTGTTGTAATTTTGTTATATAAAATTCACTCTATTTTTCGTTTTTTATTTTTTCATGGCACTATGGCAGAGAGTACATGGAGAAAAAGAGAATTGTTGGATATATGCCCTAGAGCCAATTGGATTGGATCCACTAATGGGCCTACAAAGTGGAAGCCCATTAGCGTGGCCCATTAGCACTAGAGGGACTACACCAAGTATTAGTCCCACATTGCTAATGGACGAAGGGGTGGGAAGTTTTCCTCCCTATATATACGAGGGAGGGGCAAAGGGGAGAGGAGCAAGCCAGTTGTGCCGCCCCTCCTATAGCCGCTGCTACAGTACCCGCGGTACTGTTCACGCGTGAACAGTTCACGCGGTGAACAATAACCACCCTCCCACGCTGCCGTTCTCCTGCCGCGCGCCTCGGTGCTGGCACACCGACGCTCGGCGTTCCAATCTCCGTACGTGTGGATACCTCGGAGGTGCTACATCTGGAGCACTAGGACGAACCGCAAGTCGCAGGACCAGACGGACGTTCGCAACTTCACGGCACTGCTACCTCGACGCGCTTCTCTACACCGAGATGGTTCCGCTGCATCTGCGCGTGTAGTGGTAACGATCTGAGATCTATAACTGCAGTTGTTCCTGGTTTCGCGGTACACGGTTTTGTATTGTGCTAGCGTAGCCTCCCTGAATCCCTACAGTGGTATCAGAGCCGTAGCTGCTTCGTTATAGATTCGATCGTGGGCATATGGAGATATACGTGGTTGTAGATGAGTCTCTGACCGGTTCGTGATCTTTGCCGTGATGGTTGTGTAACGAATTGCTCCTACCGGTCGGTTTTTCCGCCATCGGAGCTAAGTGATACTCGTAAACCCATGCATGGTGAGATGTAGATCAATTGAATTGGTCGAATCGAACTTAGGTCAATGGCCAGGCGCATGGGATGTGTGACGGTGAAGATTGGATCTGAAACCGGGCCGGAGAAAGATGCGAAAACAAGATGTTCGGTAAAACAGTCATAACTTTCGCATACGATCTCGGATGGAGACGATTTTTATATGAAAATTCATCTACAGAAAAAGTTACATCCGTTTTAGACTGCCTTTGGCAGTTTCGCCGAAATCAGATTTGCGAAATTCGGCCGGGAAGATGGAGTTTTCTGCGTTTTAAGTTTAGACGTCGGAATCGCCTAACTTGTTTTTGCAGAAATTCATGTGATCGGTATGGCCCTTATGTGTATGTGATGCATGTATGTAATTGAATCATGACCTGCGTGTCGTGAGTGCGGCAATACGGCTGGAGCCATATGTATTGTCAAGTTATTGTAATGGTCTGCGTGCCAACCTGTGATGATCTAAGCGCGATTATGTAATTTATTTACTTGCATGCGTTAGATGTTAGTTCTTGGAGGACTCATCACTGTAGGATGGCATGCATGGATCATGGAGATGGAGATCAACATGATGGATCATTAAGATGGAGATCAACATGATGGACAACACAATGGAGATGGAGATCTACCTGTGATAATGGGCCATACCGTGTCATTATTGTGTGAATGCCGTCCTATAACGTTCTGCTTTTATTTACATGCGACGAATGACGTTTTTTTAGCATGCGACGATAAAAGTAGAATGATCCCTCAGTAATATTTAAGTTTACATGCCCTCCCAAACCTTGCACCATCATGTCTTGTACGATCAGTGGTGGGTCTATAAAATTAGGGTGCTGCTGATTTTCCTCGACTAGATGGGTTCGTATCGGATACTTACTCGCACGGGATTTGGTTACCTTGAACAAAGTCATCTTAACGGTTAAGGGCTTTGGGGAACAAGAGTTGGTCGCCGAAACATAGAGATGTCACCCAACAACAGGAGTCATATGAGATATGATTAGCAAAGAGTTGCTTACGGGTCTACCATGTCTTCTAGCGGTGATGCTAAAGCTCACTAGTCGACTTGTTAGTTGTGGATCCTGAATCACTAGTAATCAATCGAGAGATATTGATTTTAGTGGGAGTAGATTCAGTTAAATGGTTAATTTAATTTACTCCGTCATGGATACGTTGTCTTAGTATTTTGCATTATTATTTTGTTGTAGATCAATGGCTGTCAACGCACCGTTTACTTTACGTTCGATCCTTGAGAAAGAAAAGTTGAATGGAACAAACTATGCGGATTGGATCCGCAACGTGAGAATTGTTCTCAGGGCAGAGAAAAAGGAGGATGTTCTAGACACCCCTTTACCAGACGAGCCTGCTGAAAATGCAACTGCTGCTGTGAGAAACGCCCACCAGAGAGTGTTGGACGTTGATAATCAGATAAGCTGTCTTCTACTTGCTAGTATGGAACCTGAGCTGCAGATGCTGTTTGAGGGATATACTACACACAATATGATTGTGGCTCTCCAGGAAATGTTCCAAACTCAAGCTAGGACCGAAAGGTTCAATGTGTCCAAAGCTTTTGTGGAGACAAAGTTGGCAGAAGGTGCAGCAGTTGGGCCACACGTGATCAAGATGGTTGGTCACACTCCCATCAGGATTTATAATGGAACTAAATAATTATTATTATGTTCTTAGTTTAAGTCGAAACATTGTGTCTCCTTCATGTTTGATGAAGGATGGTTATTCATTTGCGAGTGAAAACAATGGTTGTGTGATCTCTAAGAATGGCATGTTTGTGGCTTTTGCATCCATTGTGAATGGTTTGTTTATTTTAAATCTTGATGGTGCGCCTATCTGTAATGTAAGTGCTAAAAGGCCTCGGCCTAATGATTTAAGTCCGACCTATATGTGGCATTGTCGTTTGGGTCATATAAGTGAAAAGCGCATGAAAAGGCTCCATTCAGATGGACTTTTAACTTCGTTTGATTTTGAATCATACGAGACATGCGAAGCTTGTTTGATAGGCAAGATGACCAAGACGCTATTCACAGGTTTTCCTGAGAGGGCGCATGACTTATTGGAACTCATACATACGGATGTGTGTGGACCGATGAGCACGACAGCTAGAGGTGGATTCCAATACTTCATTACCTTCACTAATGGTTTTAGTAGATATGGCTATGTCTACTTAATGAAACATAAGTCAGAAACCTCTGAAAAGTTCAAAGAATTTCAAAATGAAGTGGAAAATCAACGTGGTAAGAAAATTAAGGCCTTACGATCCGATCGTGGAGGTGAGTATTTGAGCCACGAGTTTAGCAGTCATCTAAAGAGTTGCGGAATTGTTCCACAACTTACGCCGTCTGGAACGCCTCAGAGAAACGGCGTGTCCGAGCGACGTAATTGAACCTTGTTGGACATGGTACGATCAATGATGAGCCAGTCAGACCTACCGTTATCGTTTTGGGGATATGCTCTAGAAACAGCAGCTTTCACACTTAATAGGGTACCGTCTAAATCTGTGGATAAGACACCATATGAGATATGGACTGGCAAGACTCCCAGTTTGTCTTTTCTGAAAATTTGGGGTTGTGAAGTGTATGTCAAGAGACTTCAGTCAGACAAGCTTACACCCAAGTCGGATAAGTGCATATTCGTGGGATATCCAAAGGAAACTATTGGATATTATTTCTACAACCGATCAGAGTGCAAAGTGTTTGTCGCTCGAAACGGTGTTTTCTTGGAGAAAGAGTTTCTCAAAAGCGAGAAAAGTAGACAAAAGGTGTTTCTTGAAGAAATTCAAGATGAGCCCATGAGGCAAGACTCTACGAGTGATGCTAATGTAGCAGAACCCGTGGAGGCACCGGTGGTGAGAAATGAACCACCACAACCACGAAGGTCCGAAAGGCCACGTCGTGCAACTAATAGAATGAATCTCCTAATTACAGGAGAGCGCGACATATTGTTGATGGAAAACGATGAGCCTAGGACATATGCGGAAGCAATGATGGACCCAGATTCCGAGAAATGGCAGAGTGCCATGAGATCCGAGATAGATTCCATGGGACACAATCAAGTTTGGAACTTGGTTGATCCGCCTGAGGGTGTTAGACCCATCGAGTGCAAATGGATCTTTAAGAAAAAGAGAGATATGGACGGAAATGTTCACGTCTATAAAGCACGGCTTGTTGCAAAAGGTTTTCGACAAGTTCAAGGAGTTGACTACGACGAGACATTTTCTCCAGTAGCGATGCTTAAATCTATTCGGATCATCCTAGCAATAGGTGCGTATTTCGATTATGAGATATGGCAGATGGATGTCAAAACAGCTTTCCTAAATGGAAACCTTGATGAGGACGTGTATATGATACAACCTGAAGGTTTTGTCGATCCGACCAATGCTAGAAAAATATGCAAGCTTCAGAAATCCATTTATGGATTAAAGCAAGCATCTCGGAGTTGGAATATTCGTTTTGATGAGGTAGTCAAAGGGTTTGGTTTTCATCAAAATGTAGAAGAGCCTTGTGTTTACAAGAAAGAAAGTGGGAGCGCTGTTGTATTTCTAATTTTATATGTGGATGACATATTATTGATTGGGAATGACATTCCTATGCTGGAATCCGTAAAGACTTCACTGAAAAATAGTTTTTCTATGAAAGACTTAGGAGAAGCAGCATATGTTCTGGGCATAAAAATCTATAGAGATAGATCAAGGAGGCTTATAGGATTAAGCCAAGATACTTATATTGACAAGGTGCTGAAACGGTTCAGCATGGAGCAATCCAAGAAGGGGTTCTTACCTATGTCACATGGTGTACACCTCAGCAAGAATCAGCGTCCTCAGACAGCTGATGAGCGAGAGCGCATGAATAAGATTCCGTATGCTTCGGCAATTGGGTCTATCATGTATGCTATGATAAGTACTCGTCCAGATGTCTCATTTGCTCTAAGTATGACGAGCAGACACCAGTCTGATCCGGGTGAGAGTCACTGGACAGCGGTGAAAAGTATTCTTAAGTACTTCAGAAGGACTAAAGATATGTTCCTAGTCTATGGAGGTGAGGAGGAGCTCGTTGTAAACGGTTACACCGATGCTAGCTTCCAAACTGATCCGGATGATTCACAGTCTCAATCAGGATTCGTATTTACTTTAAATGGTGGCGCTATGAGTTGGAAGAGTTCCAAGCAGGAGACCGTGGCCGATTCTACAACAGAAGCCGAGTACATCGCAGCTGCTGAAGCTGCAAAGGAAGGTGCTTGGATGAGAAAATTTCTCATTGAGCTTGGTGTGTTTCCGAATGCGTCTAGCCCATTGAATCTCTTTTGCGACAACAATGGGGCTATTGCGCAGGCTAAGGAGCCAAGGAATCACTCAAAGAATAGACATGTACTGCGGAAGTTTCACCTCATTCGAGAGATCATTAGACGAGGTGATATCAAGATATGCAAAATACATACGGATCTAAATGTTGCTGATCCTTTGACAAAGGCTCTTTCACAGCCTAAGCATGAGGCGCATATGAGAGCTATGGGTATTAGATATCTTCTAGATTAGCTCTAATGCAAGTGGGAGTCATATTTCATAGTATCCATGATAAAGCACTAGGTGTTCATTGAATATCCATGAAAGGCAACTTGTATTGATCGACAATTATGTGAATTGTTTGTGAAACTCTTGACTTGTATGGTTATTCTAAAGTTATCCCTGGTCAGAATTCATGCTAGAACACACATGAACATTAGACTAGCACATGTATTAGTTGATGACTATGTTTCACAAGTCATGAACATGGAGATGTAAAACTAATAATGTGGGCACATGTATGACATGGGCTGGATTGACCCAACGTGAGATGTTGTAATATTGTTCTCTGTTTCACAACGTGTATGCTTTGTCCTAAGACCTGAGATTGCCGCATGTACTCAAGATGTGAATTGACTTACTTAGGGGCTATCAAACGCTACGCCGTAATTGGGTAGTTATAAAGGTAGTTTTTCGGGTTTGTCAGGAAGCATGCTGTGAGACATGGTCAATCAAGATGGAATTTGCCCCTCTCTATGTGAGAGATATATCTCTGGGCCCCTCGAGTGATCGGATCAAGAAATGCATGGCCGTGCTAGGTTAAGTGTTAACCTCTTAAAGGATCCGACTCACAGGTTCGAGAAAGAGAGGTCAGCTTGGAGAAGCTAGACCAAATATCGCGAGGCAAAGGGAATAGCATGTATATGAGTTGTGGTGGTTCGTCTGATATGATCTTTACGTGCACTTAGGAGTTGACACGTCTTGCTAGAGACCGCTATCAACTATTGGTCGAGTAGGAGTACTCGAACCATGTCTATGTGTGCGTGAACTCATAGGGTCACACACTTAAGGGGTTTGGAACATTTAAATACTTGACTAAGAGATTGTCTCTAGCGCAAGTGGGAGACTATTGGATATATGCCCTAGAGCCAATTGGATTGGATCCACTAATGGGCCTACAAAGTGGAAGCCTATTAGCGTGGCCCATTAGCACTAGAGGGACTACCCAAAGTATTAGTCCCACATTGCTAATGGACGAAGGGGTGGGAGGTTTTCCTCCCTATATACACGAGGGAGGGGCAAAGGGGAGAGGAGCAAGCCAGTTGTGCCGCCCCTCCTATAGCCGCTGTTACAGTACCCGCGGTACTGTTCACGCGTGAACAGTTCACGCGGTGAACAGTAACCGCCCTCCCACGCTGCCGTTCTCCTGCCGCGCGCCTCGGTGCTGGCACACCGACGCTCGGCGTTCCAATCTCCGTACGTGTGGATACCTCGGAGGTGCTACATCTGGAGCACTAGGACGAACCGCAAGTCGCAGGACCAGACGGACGTTCGCAACTTCACGGCACTGCTACCTCGACGCGCTTCTCTACACCGAGACGGTTCCGCTGCATCTGCGCGTCTAGTGGTAACGATCTGAGATCTATAACTGCAGTTGTTCCTGGTTTCGCGGTATACGGTTTTGTATTGTGCTAGCGTAGCCTCCCCGAATCCCTACAGGAATGTCATGCTTAAGGCCCTGATAATCCCAGACAATAGAGCAGAGAGAGGAAAAATAATCCCAGACAATAGAGCAGAGAGAGGTAAAACCATAGCATATCATGGAAACACAAATTAGCCAAAGCCGAAATAAATTCTTAATGTTCCAATGAAGTATTATATATACATACTAGCCCATTTAGCATAGGAGGAGCTAGCATACGAGCCACTGATCTCAAGCCAGTACTAACCTTGGAGTTTAAGCATGTCAAGTAACTAGCAAGTTTCTAAATTAGGCCCAGAAAATACTACACAGGAACCAAAACAATTCTCTGGACCTAACCGAAATCAAGTTTTAGGACAAGCATGCAAAAGCATCAGAAGGCCATAACAAAAGGAGGGACGTTGCCTAACACAGCCAGCTTACAGACACCGGACACAAGCATGAAATTTTCCCCTGTTGCAGGCGTTCTGAAGGGAATGAGATCCTCTGCAGTTGATGTCTCTGCTGTTGAGTCACTGCCGTGTGGGCCCCACAGTGATGGGTCCCACCAGTCAGAGACTCAACTGCAGAGGGTGAACGGCAGAGGAACCCTCTCCTTCTGAAGAACCCCACTAGCATATACCATCTTGGTAGCTGTTGCTCCAAGCTCAACAGCACTTCCTTCGGTACCCTGCATCGCAAAAAATACCAGGCGTAAATGAATTGAAAAGCTTATCGAAAACAATTAAAAGAAGTGATCGAATCAATCAAACTGAAGGGAAGGCTTTACCAATTACTATAACCAATCTGCAACAACAGATACAAATTATTCAAAATTACTCCATCCATCAGAGTAATGTCTAACCACCAGTCGCACTGAGCTAATTTAGAGAGCAATATTAATTCACCCTATCAGAGTACAGACCTACACAGTGATAGTGCAAACTGAACAACCCGATGGATGATGGATGGCAATTGCTACAATGCAAGATAACAACAGAAGAAAACGGGCTAATGATCTTTGACCCTATCAGTTTTGATCCCGAAAAAACGCAAAATAAAATAGCAAAACATTTTATTTTAATTGGTAAACGACCCCATCGGCCATTACCCATCGTCCCACGTCATCAAGTCGCAAGTCGCGCATTTTTCGCGGAAAAATCGCGCGCGCTACGCGGCCGGCGGGATTCGAACCCGCGCCGGCCCCCTTCGCGCGTACCGCCCCCTACCACTACACCACTCAAGTCTTTGTGTCTATATCTCATTTTGATTCCCCTCATATTAAACTTTTCCGAGTGTAAATTGCTTATTTGAGGCCCTAAATGACTTCAAATAAAAAAGTTGTGAACTACAAATCTTCATAACTTTTCAAGATCTACAACTTTCGTTTTGGTCAAAAGTTCATCCGAGGTCGTTTATAGAATTTGAATTTTGAAATTTAAAATATTCAAACTTAGATCCGGGTGACAAGATGACTTCAAACAAAAAGGTGGTCAACTACAAAGTTTCATAACTTGTCGATCTAGACAACTTTCATTTTGGTCAAAAGTTCATCCGAAGCTGTTTACAAAATTTGAATTTCAAATTTGAGAAATACAAACTTAGTTTTTCGTTGACAGGATGATTTCAAATAAAAAAGTTGTGAACTACAAAGTTTCATAACTTTTCGATCTAAACAACTTTCATCTTGGTCAAAAGTTCATACAACATACCGATAGTAAGATTGTTCACAAATCTTATACATCTCTCTTCTAGTTTTAGGAACTACTTATGAGAGATGTATGATTTGTAAACACTTTTAGTATCACTTTGTTATATAAACAAATGACCAAAGTAAAAGTTGTAGATCTTTAGAAGTTATACAACTTTGTAGTTAAACATTTTTTAATTTGATTTCGTTTAGGGGTTTAAAATGTGTTTTAAAAATTTTCTTTGCCGAGTGTTTTTAAAAAAACACACGGCAAAGAGTTCTTTGCCGTGTGTCAAAACTTGACACACGGCAAAGAGAGTTCTTTGCCGTGTGCCAACTGTTGACACACGGCAAAGAGAGTTCTTTGCCGTGTGTTTTTCTTTGCCGAGTATTTTTTCTCTCTTTGCCGTGTGTTTTTCTTTGCCGTGTGTTTTTATTTTCTCTTTGCCGTGTGTTTTTCTTTGCCGTGTGTTTTAAAAAAAAACACTCGGCAAAGAATCTTTGCCGTGTGCCTCGAGAAAAAACACACGGCAAAGAGGTTGACACACGGCAAAGGCCGGATTTCCGGTAGTGTATGAGACAGGCAGCTTACACATCGCATCCAACAGGTATCTGAAAACTAGTTTTTTTTCCCACTGCTGAACACACAACGCAGGAATTAAGACAAATAAGATGTTTTATATAAGTTGCACAGAACTCCTTAGCTGAGCATGCAGTAGAAGTTAAAACAATAAGATGCTTAACCTGAGTCTGGCACCTGAACAAATAAGTTGCTGTCTAGAGGTTGGCTCAGTTAATGCAAATGAATAGCAGTAGAAGATTATTGTACGCACACTGTGAGTAACTAAGCCAATTAACAAGAACTATCAGTTTGAAAAGCAACCAAAATGCAGATTCACAACTCTTTTGTTTCATCAGTGTCAATGTGATATCAAGCAAAACATTGCAAACATGATCCCCAATCAACCAGAAGCTTACATTGCTCCTTGGTCCTTACACTGTAGTGCCTAATTGCAATTTCACAAATGCAGAAGACCAAGTAATATATTTCACATAGACAAAGAAAACATGAACCAAGCACACTCTATGCAGATCACCCGTAGACAAAAAGAAAACTCTGTAAATGCAAGCAAACACAAAGAAACTTGGAGTAAATTTTTGTACTGGAGAGGGTAAGATAAAGATCAGCCTACCAAACTTGCAGACAATTTTTTTAAATGTCGAGGATCTCCACCAAATTCAGAATCTTGGAGTAAATTGCATGTCTCTTCTATCCCAGTTCATGTATGCATAATATAAAAGTAAACTTGGAGTAAATTAATTTTATGTATGAAATTAATTTTATGTATGAATAATACAAAAGTAAATATTTGCTACAGGGTTCTTCTGAACTAGTGGTGAAGTCACAAGTTCCAGTGTCTATGAAATCAAATAGAAATGAATTGCCAATGCAATGCGAGCAATGTACATAGCTTGTCCATTTTGAGCAATTTTTAGTGCGAGCAATGGCAAACTATTGTTCTCCTATTATTGTCAAACATCCTTTACTATCTCCATGCCTACTCTTTATTTATGCGTAGATACAGTTTTAATTCAAGTTCCCATACTAAAGCCGTTCTAGATAACAAAATACTGAATTGTTGACTATCCCTTTCTCTTTTCTGAAACTGAATATACTTTAACCGACCAGAAGCCTTAAGTTGTTCCTTATTAGTTCTGATGACATTGTGATGCCTAATTGCCAAACTATTTCAGATATGGAAACGAACACCTAGTAATTTCCCCCGGACACAAGATTTCACAAACACAAGAACATCCAGTAATTGCTCACATTGCTTCTGCAAAAGACGGTCAATGCAATGGGAACTGGGTGGAAGCGAAAGTTACCGGAAGCACTTTGGGCATATAGAACAGCATTCAAGACACCGATAAGAATGACTCCCTACCAACTGGTATACGGCAAGACGTGCCACTTACCAGTTGAGCTCGAATTTAAATCCCATTGGGCGATCAAGAGGTGGAATATGGATCTCCAGACAGCCGGACTCAAAAGAACAATACAATTGGCTGAACTGGATGAATGGAGGGAGAAGGCCTACCACAACGCCAAGCTTTATAAAGAAAGAACAAAGAGATGGCACGACAAGCGCATCAAGATCAAGCATTTCAAAGCGGGAGATCAGGTATTGCTTGCCCAGAACAGATGACCTGTTTGATCAGCTAAAAGAAGCCAAGTATTTCTCCAAGACTGATTTAAGATCAGGATATTATCAGCTTAAGATAAGAGAAAGTGACACCCCCAAGACGGCATTTGTGACAAGATACGGGCAATACGAGTTTACAGTGATGTCTTTTGGATTAACTAATGCCCCGACATATTTCATGAATCTCATGAATAAAGTATTTATGGAGGAGTTAGATAAGTTTGTCGTAGTCTTTATTGATGACATACTCATCTATCCAAAAGTGCCCAAGAGCATGAGCATCACCTGAGAGTAGTGATGGATAAGTTAAGGACACACAAGTTATATGCCAAGTTTAGTAAATGTGAATTTTGGCTTGAGAAGGTAGCTTTTCTTGGCCATATCCTCACCGCCGAAGGAGTTGCGGTTGACCCTGAGAAAGTAGAGGCAGTTTCAAACTGGCAGCAAGCCACTAATGTTAGTGAGATAAGAAGTTTTCTTGGATTAGCTGGATATTATCGAAGATTTATCGAAGGATTTTCTAAGGTAGCAAGGCCCATAACCGAGTTACTCAAGAAAGAAAAGAAGTTCACCTGGACCGAGTCATGTGAAAGAATCTTTCAAGAACTACAGAAAAGATTAACCTCAGCCCCGGTACTGACCTTACCAGACATTCAGCGGGACTTTGTCATATATTGTGACGCTTCCCGAAATGGGTTAGGATGTGTACTTATGCAAGATGGGAAGGTAGTAGCATATGCCTCCCGATAGCTTAAACCACATGAGCAGAATTACCCTACCCATGACTTGGAATTAGCAGCAATAGTGCATGCACTGAAGATTTGGAGACACTACTTAATTGGAAATAAGTGTGAGATCTACACGGATCACAAGAGCCTGAAATATATATTCACCCAGCCCGATCTGAATTTAAGGCAGAGAAGATGGTTAGAACTTATCAAGGATTACAATTTGGAAATTCATTACCACCCCGGCAAGGCTAATGTGGTGGCAGATGCCCTAAGCAGAAAATCTTTCGCATCCAAGAATGTTCATCTACAAGAAGAAATGGCACGACTCAATGTGCACATTGTATCCTCTAAATCTTGCCCACAGCTAACTGTCCAGCCCACCTTAGGGGAAGACATCAGAAAGGCCCAAGGTTCAGACCCAGACTTGGTAAAAATTCGCAACCACACAAGAGAAAATAAGACCCCAGATTTTAGAGTGGATGTGAAGGGAACCCTATGGTACAAGGATAGAATTTGTGTGCCCAAGCAAGGGAATTTTCGGCATATCATCATGGATGAAGCCCACAACTCACCCTATTCTATTCACCCCGGAGCCACCAAAATGTATATGGATTTGAAATAGAAATACTGGTGGAATGGGATGAAAGCAGAGATTGCCCAGTACGTCGCCCATTGCGACATTTGCCAGTGAGTCAAGGCCGAGCACCAAAAGCCGGCAGGTTTATTGCAACCACTACCTATCCCGGTTTGGAAATGGCATGAGATTGGAATGGATTTCGTAGTTGGTTTGCCCAAAACACAAAGAGGAAACGACTCTATATGGGTGATAGTGGATCGACTCACTAAGGTCGCTCACTATTTATCCGTACGGACCAATTATGGAGGCAAAAAGTTAGCAAAGCTCTATGTGGAGAACATAGTAAAGCTACACGGAGTACCTAGCAGAATTGTCTCAAACAGAGGGACTCGGTTCACTTCCAAGTTTTGGAAAAGTTTACACAAGGCCATGGGAACCAAGTTAGAAGCTTAGCTTATCATCCACAGACAGATGGACAGACAAATGGACAGACAGAAAGAGTGAACCAGATTATAGAGGATATGTTAAGGGCTTGCGCCGTGACCTATGGAAAAGATTGAGAACGGAGTTTGCGCTATGCAGAATTTTCCTACAACAATAGCTATCAAGCCAGCTTAGGCATGTCACCGTTTGAAGCTCTCTATGTAAGAAAGTGTAGAACCCGTCTGATGTGGTCAGAGGTAGGAGAGCGTACCCTAACCGGACCAGACTTTATAAAAGAAGCAGAAGACAAGGTAGCCGAAATTGGAGAAAAATTGAAAGCTGCACAGTCCTGCCAGAAAAGTTATTCAGACAAGCGTAGAAGGGAATTAAGCTTTGAAGTAGGAAATTATATTTATCTTAAGGTTTCCCCGATTCGAGGGACTCGCAGATTCCAAATTCAGGGAAAGTTAGCCACTCGGTACGTTGCACCGTACCAGGTGCTTGAAAGAGTTGGAGCCGTAGCGTACCGTATCCAACTACCCACAGAGATGTCCGACATCCATCCAGTGTTCCATGTTTCCCAGCTCAAGAAATGTTTGAGGGTACCCGAGGAAGAACATGTGCCAGTGGAAGAGATTGATTTGCAGAATGATCTTAGATACCAGGAAGTACCCGTCAAAATCTTAGACATTGTCACTAAACAAACGAGGAATTCCAAGGTACGGATGTGCTGAGTTCAGTGGAGCAGACATGGCGAGAAAGAAGCCACGTGGGAACGTGAAGACGCGTTGAAGAAAGAATTCCCCCATCTCTTCAAGGCCTCAGTCGAATCTCGAGGACGAGATTCATTTTAAGTGAGGTAGGTTTGTAACATCCCAAAAATTCATCCAGCTAAATCACCTGCCAAAAATTTGGTTTTCAATTTCTTTTCGCTGTTGAGCTCTCAGTTCCCCTTCCGGCAATTTTTGCCGTCCCGGCACCGAAGTCGACACCCGTCTTTTACCTATCCCTCGGCGTGTCGTGTCGCCCGCCGCACGGCTTTCTGTCCCGCGTGCCCGACCGCCCCGCGCTCAGCGCCGCGAATCTATCTTCTTTTTTCCCCTCTCTTTTCCCTTTTCCTTTTTCCTCTCCCATTTTTCTTTTTCTTTTTCTCTCTTTTCTTTTTCTCTCCTTCCTTCTTCTCTCCCTCTTCCCTTCCTTCCTGCTGCAGCACGAGCGCCGCCTCCCTCCTCTGCTCACCACCAGCACGCCCCGACCACACCTGCTCCGCTGTCGTGCCGTCCTCCGCCGCGCCCCCACCTCCTCTCTGCCGCACGCCGTCGCCCACCTGCGCCCGCCGCGCTGCACGGCACAGCGCCAGTAAGCAGTGCCACTGCCGTGCTGCCCAGGCCGCTGTCCCCACCTCTACCACCACTACCTGCCAGCATCGCCGTGCCGCCCTCCGTCTCGGCCCCACCACGCCGCCCCGCGCCACGCCGCGCGTCGACGCCTGCAAGACGACGCCGTCGAGTCATCCCATCACAGGCACACCGCCGCCGTGCCCCATCGCCGGCCCCATGGCCGCTGGCCACTCCACCCCCGCACCCTGCCTATAAAAGGGCAAGCTCGCCCACAACGCCGCCCGCACCACCTTTCCCACCTCTTGAGCCTCTCCCTGCTCCAAATCCCACCGCCGCCAAGCAGAGCCGCCTCGCCCCTCTGCCGCCGCCGAGATCCGCCTTCCCGCGCCGTCTTCGCCCAAGGTGAGGGTGGGAATGAGATCCCCGCACCCCCTCGCCCTCCTCCGCCACTTCCCGGCCGCCGCCGCGTCTCGGAGCGCCGGTGCCGCCGCCGGCCAGGCCTCTGGCCATGCGCCCCTCCCTCCCCTTCCTCTGTTCTAAAAACAGGGAAGAAGGGAAATATCCCCCATAACCCCCTCCCTTCTTCCAAATCGCAAAGGAACCCTCCCACATATATGCCATTTTCCAGTTAACCCCCTGCCGCCCGTAATCTTTCACAAAAGACCCTTAGCCCTGTAAACTATTCACAAACGGGTCCTAAACCCCTTTATTTAACCCCTAACCATCCTTTGGAATATCATTTTATGCACCAAACTTCACCCGTTTCTCCCCAAACTCGACGACGCTCTTTCCACATATATTCCGGTCGAGCTATACAAAAATCTTCCAAAAATATCTCTTCTACAATTTATTTCTCTATTCTCCCTTTCCGAGCTCAACGGTAAAAACTTTATTTCTTTTTGTGATTGTGTGCTTGCTTGTGTGCGCCATAGATCACGGAGTGATCGAGGAGCAGCCCGCCGAGGAGTTCAGAGGACCGTACCGCGAGCCGGAGTACGCAGGCGAGTACCGCGAGCCAGAGACCGAGGACCCGTACCGCGAGCAGGCACTTCCGGACGACTTCGAAGACGACAAGTTCAATCCCGTCCTTTGACGCATATTTGTCCTATGTTTCACAAACACAACCTGGCAGCCTGTTTTATAAAAATGCATTGTTTTACTGCAAAACCCATTTGGATAGCCACCCCTTGATTGCTATGAATATTCCTTGTCGGTGATATTATCTCCGGCAGTCTTCCACGGGGTAGCCCACGGAAGTGATTTGTAATGCAGGGAAGATCGCAAAGATCGGAAGCAAGATGGTTAGGATGGACAGACACGGGGGTTTATACAGGTTCGGGCCGTCGACTCGACGTAATACCCTACGTCCTGTTTTGGGGTGTTGTATTGCGTGGATTGTGTGTTGAGATGTTGTCTGATGTGTTCCGTTGTTTTGGTGGGGGTCCCTGTCCGCCTTATATATCGGGGGGCAGGGTTACAAGTCGGTTAGTAGCCAATCCTATCTCTAAGAATCCTTTCCTTCTTTACAATAATTCCTATTCCAACTATAACTTCTCCTTCCAGATCCTTCCTTCGTGCGCCGACTTGTCCCGCACGTCTTCAGGTCCAGAACGATGGGCTGGGCCGCCCCCTTTTGGTGGGCTGCCAGGCTTGCTCGTGAGGTACCCGGGTACTATATCCCCCATAGTAGCCCCCGAGCACTTCTTGACCGATCGTTGGCTGTCATTGATCCGTCTTTTCTTGCATGATCCGAGTGCTCTCAAGTTGTTTAAGATCTTATCCGAGTGATTTCAAAGAAGATCCGAGTGATTATGAGGAAAATCTGAGTGGTTTCGAGGAAGATCTGAGTGCATGATCAGACGCTCCTGAAAACAATTTTTCAATTATGGCCATAGTGAGGGGAAGGAGTGCTCTTTTTCACGACGCAACAGCGAAGTGAATACACTTAGCCCCCGGGCTTTGGGCAATTTTAGTATGAAATTGGCCAAAGGTCTTCAACTTTTATCCATCTGTATCTTGATCTTCAATGGTGTGCACCTCCAGGTGCACCCATTGGGTGTAGCCCCCGAGCCTTGAGCAGAATAGAATATTCTGGTCGAGGGTCAAAAATAAAATATTATGAATCTCTTTTTGAACTTAATCCATCAATGGTGTGCACCTCCAGGTGCAAGGTGCACCCATTGGGTGTAGCCCCCGAGTCTTGATATGACTCGGCACGATCGCGTCAAGACTCTGAAAGCCGTGAATTCTGACTGAATTTTTCAGCCCCCATGCCTCTGGGCATGGATTTCAGATAATTTTCTCCTTCTGGGGCTTTTTTGTTTCCCCTTTCTAAGGATTCTGTTCTCAAGTTCTTTGAACTCGCATGACTCCCGAGTCGTGTCCCACGACTCAGCTTGACCATATGGTAAGCCACCTTCTCGCAAGATTTATACTTGTCAGCACTTGACTCACACTTCTGAGCGAATCTAGCGATAGTATCGCATGCCTTACGTAAAAATCAATTGCAAGGATGCAATATTAATTGCAAAATCAAGTCTGGCCGTCGGCTAATTTTAGCCTCACGACCGAGTGGTTTCTGCCCCTGAACGCTAGCTCAGGAACCCACAAATTTAGCGTAACAGAACCGAAAAGTCGTGCTACATTTCAGCCCATTTAGGCCCACTAATGCCGTAAAGTCCGTTGTTTCCTAAAGAAACTAACGGTTGCTTTACGGAAGGCAAAATATCGCAAGATATCGCGACTATTTACCGCACCTTTGAATTCAAAGCGACGGGACGTGCCTGCGTCGGTTGAGTTCCCGAGACACGCATCGCGCCGCGCGCGGGAGGAACGGTTCATTCCATTATTAGCCATCCCCGCCGCAATCTTCTTCCTTTACTCGCCATTTGCCTTCCCAGCGCTCCAGTTCTCCTCCGCGCGCAAGAGCAAACCCTAGATCCACTCCCGCAGCTTTCATCCTCAATCCTCAGCCCCCGCTCGTCGCCATGGCGCCTAAGAGGAAGGAAGCCCCGAAGCGGAAGGAGAGGTCGCCGGGAAGGGCCCGGTCGGCCAAGGCCAAGCCCGCCGTTGAAGTCGCCGTTGATCGCGCCGCCGAATGGAGGGAGTCCATCACCACCACCAGGCGCCTCGAGCAGCACGTCGTCGACGGCATCCTCCCTGACCAGCAAACCGCCGAGTGGCGCGCAGCTTCCGGTGAGTCTTTCCCCACCCCAAATTCCTCTGATTTGGTGGTGTTTGAATCTTTTGTTCTGCGCGGCTTTGGCGTGCCCGCGCATTCTTTCCTCCGCGGGCTGCTGCATTTCTATGGGATCAGTCTCTGCGCACTGAATCCCAACTCCATTCTTCACATCGCCATCTTCATCAACCTCTGTGAGGCCTATCTTGAGATAGAGCCTTACTTCAATCTTTTTCTCCATCTTTTTCTGCTGAAACCTTATCCCAGAACCGAGTGCCCGCAAGTAGTCGGGGGCGCCGGATTCCAACTCCGCGAGGGTCGAACTCGGGAGTATTTTGACATTCCTCTTCTTACCTCCAACAAAGGGTGGCAGTCCGAGTGGTTTTACGTAGGAAACCACTCGCCTGCCATCTCTCCAGAAATCGATTCACGTCCTGTTCCCTCCCAGTCCTGGACTGCTCTTCCCAAGGAGAGTGAGATGGACGAGGTTCGGGAACTGCTGGGTCTCATAGCCCAGTTGAAGGACAGAGGGTTGTCTGCCGTCGGAGTGGCAGCCAACTTCGTACTGCGCCGGATCCAGCCTCTCAAGCAGCGGGCTCATCCGGCGTACGAGTACTACGCCGAGGGGGACAACACGCGTGAAGCCCCTGAGCGTGTCGACAAAGTCCAAGCCGCAGCTCGGCTTGGCAAATTCTTCGCGACAGGAACTTCCCTGAGGACTACTGGTTGTCCTCCGGCGTTCAACTTAGGGAATCCACGCCCTGAGGTATTTAATCAATCTGCTGTTGTTGTTTATTTCAATTCCACCCATTGGGTGTAATCTCAGAACTGAACCCAACTTTTGCAGGGTCGAGCTGCCTTTGTATCCCTCCCTCCTTTGCCTGAAATGCCGAAGGGAGTGGATCAGCCGGCTCGGCGCAGAGCCAGTGGTGCTGAAGAAGCAGTCGGAGGAAGTGAGAGTGACTTGCACGACTCTGATATCACTCTGTCGTCCTCTCCTTCTCCCGACGTGCTGTCTCCGAGTGGTGGGAAGGCTGCCCCTGCCCCGAAGAAGTGGAAGATTTCAACGGGGATCGTGATTGGGGATGCGCCAAGCCGCCGCCAACTCCTCATCTCTGAGTCGTCTGACTCGGAAGAAGACGAAGCTGGCGGTGCCGAGTCGTCAATCCCGCCCCCAATCATCAGCTCGGAGCAGTCTCCCCTTGCAGTAGTACCTCTGAGTGCTGCAAGTCCGAGGGACCTTCCTTCCCCCACTCGGAAAGGAAAGCGCCCGAGAATGCGCGTATCTACTCTGTAAGTATCACTGTCATCCTTTGATTATCCTTTATACTTTTCTGTGATTAATCCATATGTCCTTTATCCTGTAGCACGTCGTCTGAGATCCCCTTTGCGGGTCCTGCGCCTCAGTCGGCCGTTGAGACAGAAGTCCCGTCAATCCAAATGCCAGAGGTGTCGACCCACTCGGCTGATCTTCTCAGCGATCAGCCTGTGGGTCCGCCACCAGAGTCGTTGCGAGCACCAACCCCGCCTCCACCGAGTCCTACACCGGCGTCGCCGACCCCACCGCCAGTTCCTCAAGGCAGCCCCCAGCCTGCTCCTGTGGTTGAACCGACTGCAGCAATGGAGGAGCCCCAGACTGCGGCGGTCGAAGTTACTTCTGCGGTGGTCGGCGCTTTAAGTGGTGGTGCTCCCATGACTCCTCTGGAGGAGTTCATGTCGCTCCATCTTCGTATGGGCCAAATAGCCAAGGTATTTCCTGAGCCACTTTTCTTGTTGAGGTCAAGTACCGAGTGGTACATCTATTTGTTTTGTCATCTGACTTGTCTTTGCAGGACTTAGCTGCTGATGCCGAGGCAAAATCCTCGGTAATTCAAGAACTTTCATCTGCAGTCGCTAAGGCCGACTCCTTGGCAGCCCGAGTGGCTGAACTTGAAGCTGCTGCGACCCAACACCAGGCTGAGTTGGAGGAAGCCCAGCGCACCACTCGCGATCTTCGCGGAGAAGTGGAGCAGGCTAAACTCAATGAAGCCCAGGCCGTGCACGAGCTCAGAGGTATGTTATTCCCTGTTTGCTTTCCTGTCAGACGTGAATATATTATCCAGATCTAACTCTCTGTAGATTATCGGTATCGGATTATGTCCCAATTCGCGAGCTCACTGCCAAGGTGGCTCGGCTGCAAGGCGAGGCTGAGGCGCTGCGCACCGAGAGGATCGCGCTGGAGGACGCTATCCGAGTGGTGGCGGAGGAGATCGAGCCGGAGGCGTCATCGTCTTCGGCTTCTATCCTCGACCGCGTTCGGGCGCTCCCACGCTTCTTCCGGCGACAGCTTTGCTCCATCAGCCAGGCCAGCTGTGGTCATGTCCTGGCGGTGCTCAAGTCTCTGTTCCCGGCGTCGGACCTGGAGCCACTCAGCCGTGGATATGCTGCTGGCACCTCCGAGGATGACGTGGGCAGACTGCTCCTTGAGGTCGAGCCTATCGCCAATGTCCTGTCCAAGGATGTTGTCGATGACTCTGATGAAGCGGCCCCGTCTGGTGATCCTGCAGTGTAATATAGATAGAATATTTGTAGTAATTGGTAGAAGTATTACTTTTGAATCAATGTTTAAACTTTTGCTATTGTGTATAAGTTTTTATGGGACTACTACTCCCTTTCTTTCTGCGCTGGCCTTAATTTCTGAGTGGTTGACCTGTTACGGAGTAGATTAGCCTCGTTGGTCTCAGTCTCATGCCGCAGAGTCTTTGTCGTACGTTTAGAGCTTTGACTTGGCGAGTACTTTCCCTCTCGATTTAAAGTTTGTTCCACTCATACTTTATGTGCGTGACGCGAAAGAGGAAATTCGTGTAGTAGAAATAGATGAAAGATGAAATCAACTTTATTGATAACTCATTATAAATTTGCCGAGTCGTGGCTGGGGATGATTATCCTCCAAAATCACTCGGAAAAAACAAATCTAAATAAAAAAGATAAATACATAACTGAATCAGGCGTAGAAACGCTGTAAGTGCTCGATGTTCCATGGATTTGGGATGTCTACGCCGTCTTCTGTCATGAGGCGGTATGAGCCTGGGCGACTCACTGACTTGATGATGTATGGCCCTTCCCAAGGGGACGCAAGCTTGTGCGCGCCCTTGGTGTCTTGCTTCCTCCTCAGAACCAAGTCGCCTGCTTCAAAGGACCTCTGCTTAACTGATCGATCATGATAACGTCGCAGGACCTGAGCGTAACGCGCGGCTTGGATCTGGGCAGCCAATCTCTTTTCCTCGATGCTGTCGAGGTCTTCAATGCGCACCACTTGCGCGTCGTATTCGTCATAGAACTCCACTCGGGGGGAGCCGTATGCGAGGTCCGTTGGTAGGATAGCTTCCGAGCCGTAAACCAGAAAGAACGGGGTTTGCTTCGTGGCACGACTCGGCTGGGTGCGCAGCCCCCAGACTTCAGCTGGTAACTCCTTGATCCATCGTCCATCATGTTGCTTCAGCTGCTTGAATATGCGGGCCCTGAGCGCCTTGATTATTTCACCATTGGCTCTTTCGACTTGGCCATTGGCCCTTGGGTGCGCCACGGATGCAGGGCATAGCTTGATGCTCCTCTCGCTGCACCAGTCTTTAAACTCCTGCGCCACGAAGTTCGTACCATTATCTGTGATGATACGATTTGGGACTCCGAAGCGGTGGGTGATGTCTCGGTTATGGAGGATTTCCCCTAAAGGATTTTCACTCACCACCGAGATTGGATGGGCCTCAAAGTAGTGCTTCAGCTTTCTTGCTGAGATGAGAACTCCGTAGAGTAATTTCTGCACATGGGGGTAGCGTACCTTAGATACGGTCAGGACCTCGCTGACGAAGTAGACTGGTCGCTGAACTCCATATGCGTGTCCTTCTTCAGGACGCTCGACCACTAGTACCGTGCTAACCACTCGGGGAGTAGCAGAGATGTAGAGGTAGAGCTGTTCTCTTGGTTGAGGTGGGACGAGGATGGGAGGACTCTGCAGGTAATCTTTGAGTTCCTGGAAAGATCGCTTCGCCTCGTCATCCCACACGAACTTGTCCTGCTTCTTGAGCAGTTTGAAAAACGGCAATCCGCGAACGCCGAGTCGTGATATGAAACGACCGAGCGCTGCCATGCATCCAGTAAGCTTCTGCACATCCTTTTGACAGGTTGGTGGTAGCATCTTGGTGATGGCCGTGATCTTCTCGCGATTTGCCTCGATCCCGCGGTTGCTGACCATGAAGCCGAGTAGTTTACCTGAGGGTACTCCGAAGACACACTTATCCGGGTTGAGCTTCCACCGGAATACGCGTAGGCGCTCGAAGACCTTTGTCAGATTCCCTATCATGTCCTCGGGGTTCATGATCTTGACCACGATGTCGTCGATGTAGGCTTCTACTATGTCTGGGATCAATTGATCCAGACATGCTTGAATCGTCCTCTGATAGGTTGTGCCTGCGTTCTTCAGACCGAAGGCCATTGTGTTGTAACAAAAGGCACCGAACGGCGTGATGAACGCGGTCTTTATCTGGTCTTCCAGCTTCAGGCCTATCTGGTGATAGCCTGAGTAGCAATCGAGAAAGCAGAGCAGGGCGGAGCCTGCCGTGGAGTCAACGACTTGATCGATGCGGGGGGGAACGAAGGGGTCTTTAGGGCAAGCTTTGTTGAGATCTGTATAATCGACGCACATTCTCCAATCATTATTATTCTTTTTTCTTACAAGAATTGGATTAGCTAACCAGTCGGGGTGGAACATCTCCTGAATAAAACCAGCCGCTAACAGCTTTGTAATCTCTGCCCTAATCGCCTCCTTGCGGTCCTGCGCGAATCGACGAAGCCTCTGCTTGATCGGTTTGGCAGTCGGATTGACCTTCAAGGAGTGCTCGGCAAGTTCCCTTGGGACACCTGGCATATCGGATGGCTTCCACGCGAATATGTCGGCGTTTTCCCTTAGGAATTTGACGAGCACTTCTTCCTATTTGGGGTCTAATTCTGCCCCGATGATGGCAGTCTTCTTCGGGTCATCCAGGTCTAGAGAGATCCTCTTCAGCTCCGTCTCCTTGCTTGGCGCGATGGCTTCTCTTGCTGGCTTCTTGGTGGGGATCTCTAGAGAGTCCTTGTCCACCTCCTGTGATGCGGCCAGTACTTGCTCCATGCGCTTGGACATGTCCAGGGCAGCTACCGCGTTGAGGGTTTCCTGTTCGCATGTGTAGGCGACTCGGATGTCCCCCAAGACGGTAATTATGCCTTTAGGTCCTGGCATCTTGACCTGCAAGTAGACGTAGTGAGGAATCGCCATGAACTTGGCGAGCGCCGGCCTCCCAAGGATGGCGTGGTATGCAGTTTCAAAGTTTGCCACCGTGAACTGCATATGCTCGGTCCGGTAGTTGTTCCGGTCTCCGAAGGTAACGGGCAATGTGATGTGCCCGAGTGGTTCCGCCCCCTCTCCCGGTATCAGACCGTAGAATGCGGATTGGGGGGACTTAGGTCGAGAGTAGTCAGGCCAAGCTCCTTCAATGTGTTAGCAAAGAGGATGTTCAGGCCACTGCCACTGTCGACTAGTACCTTGGTGAGCCGAACGTTGCGGATCATCGGGGCTACTACCAAGGCGTGGGACCCGGGCTTCGGTATGAAGTTTGGGTGGTCCTCCTGGGTGAAGGTGATCGGAACTTCCGACCACTTGAGGTACTCAGGTACCGGTGGTTCCCTCGCGTGCATGACCTGGCGATGGGTGAGCTTCTGCTGGCGCTTCGACTCGAACTCCGGTCCGCCATAGATCATGCGAACCACTCGGTCGGCTTCCTGGAAGTCGTCGCCGGGCTCGTCGTTCCGCCTGTCGTCTCGCGGGGAACCATCGTTCCTCTTTCTGTATGGAGGGCCTCTGTTGCCCCTGATGAAGGCTCGCTTGAGCCCGTAGCACTCTCGTGCCGAGTGCTTGTGCTTGTGGTAAGGATATTGCTCATCGAGCATGCGCTGGAAGTCCTCTGGAGTTACCCGGCCTCTGGACCGGTCCAGGGCTGCGACCATATCTCCCTCGCTCTTCTTCTTACGAGGGTGGCTGTCGGTGCGCCGATGGTCATCGTGTCGGTCTTCGTCCTCGCGGCGGTCGCGCTTGCGGGTTGTCTTGTTCTCTTCCTCCCAGCAGCTCCTGATCTCACTGAGTTGTTCCTTTTCCGCGATCTCTGCGTCCGCCCACGTGCTAGCGATCCGGAACATGTCATTGACAGTCGCGGGTGGCTTCCGAGTCCACTTGTGAATCAGCCTCCCATCGGAGATGCCGTGCTGGAAGGCTGACATCACCTCCTGATCCGTCACATCCGTGATGGAGTTGCGCTTCTCTGAGAACCTGTGCACGAAGTCGTGCAGGGTCTCGTTCTTGCGCTGCCTGATCTGACCGAGGAGCCGCTTGCTCCCGGGCCTTTCCCAGGTACCGAGATAGTTACCGACAAAGAGTTCGGTAAGCTGCTCCCAGTTGTCGATGGTGTCCTGCGGGAGTCCTGCCAGCCAGTTGCGGCAGTCCTTGGTGAGCATGATGGGAAGGTAATTCGCCATCACGTCCTCGTCGCCGCCGGCCGCTTGTACGGCGGTGTAGTAGATCTGAAGCCATTGAGATGGATCAGATTTCCCGTCGTACTTGTCGATGTCCGACAGCTTGAAGCCTCTGGGCCATGTCACGCTTCTCAAGCGCTCAGTGAACGACTGGAATCCGCCGATCCGACCTCTAGGGCGGGAACCGCTCGGACCCGATCCGTCTGTTGTTCTTGGGGGGGTGCTATCCCTCCTGCGATCCCGGTCCCTGGCGGGGAACGGGTCCTCCGATAGTTCCGAGTCCTGGGTGGAGTTCGGTCCCGTCGGTAGGTCCTGCTGCGCGGTGGAGTTCGCTCCCTTGGCGGAGTCGGTCGCCTGGGTGGTGGAAGCGCTCGTCCTCGTGGCGGAGTGCGACCTCCGTCGTTGCCGCGCCTTGGACTACCGGAAGGGTCAGAGTAGTCTGACTCCATCGAGTAGCCGCTTCTGTTGGAGTTACGACGGGGATTTCCATGATCCCGATCGTACTCTTCGCGCCGTCGGATTTCCTCACGATGGCGCTCTTCGGTGCTATTGCGGATGACGTTCCTCGCATCTCGATCTCTGTTGATCGTGGTGCGGAGGTCTTCATCACGATCCGATCCGCCGCTGGCCCGGTGTCGAGACGGACCGGGCTCAGGAGCGTCCGTGGTCGCCCTGCCCTGCATCTGGTGGACCTGGACGGAGGCGGCCTACACGAGAGCCTTTACCTTTTCCAGGCCTGGAGTGCTGGGTGGCAGCCGACTGATTTCCTCGTTAATAGTAACGAGGTTCTGGACTGGCGTCTCGTAGACGTCGTATCCGTTGAACTCGAACATGCCGTCGCGCATCAAGTTCCGGGTGCTTCTCCTGTCGTGCCGATCCCGTTGGCGACGATGATCTTCAAAGTGTGGTTCCTGGAGTCGAGCAGTGCCAGATCCTGACGCGGTGGCTCCGTGCGGTCGTGCGGCTCTGCGAGTCGCCCGACTGGCGTTGCGTCCTCGATGCTGGTCCCTGGCTTCAGTCGTCTCCTCGGCCGGAGTGACCTCGTCTTCTGAGACAGGGTTGGTTGGCGTTGCTGGCGCCACCATGTAGCAGTATGACCCGACTCCTTCTTGCGCGAGGTAGTCTTCCTCGGACTCGGAGAAGTCGGATGTGGGCGTATAACGCTCCAAGCTACTCGGAGTTAGTTCTCCGAGTGATCCTAGCAGCTCCGGCTCTGTAGAGGCGTCGGACACTGTGTATCCTTCCGGCAGACCGTCCAGGATTGAGGGTCCCTCTGGATCTAACTCATAGGAGTCGCTCCCAGAGAGGTAATCATCCGCCTGGACGATGTCCTTCATCTTCTGCTTCTGAGCAAGCGCGCAAAAGCCAGGGGTCTGGACAGTAATGACCTCAGGGCTCTGGACGCGCGCTGGTTGAGCGTGTACGCTCTGCGATGACTCGGCGACGCGACTCTCAGGAGCCGGATCGGAACCGAGTGATTGTAGATCTGTTCCCGACTGATTGGGCCTCGCGTTTTGCGATGGACTCAGCGGGGTAGAGTCGGCGCGATCAGATGCGATCGGACCGGACTGGGCCGTGATGGCCGAAGTCGGCGCCAGAGAGGAGACCTCCGTGGCGACCGTAGCTCCTGCCGCTTGGGTATCCAAGGCAGCGGTGATGACGTCCCCGAACTGGATCTCGACCTTGTCGATGTCCGGGAGGTTGCAGCTGTCCAAGATCTTGACGCGATCCATCGAGCTTACCAGATTGATCTCGGCGATACCCCCTACCTGGCGCGCCACTGTTGGTGATATTATCTCCGGCAGTCTTCCACGGGGTAGCCCACGGAAGTGATTTGTAATGCAGGGAAGATCGCAAAGATCGGAAGCAAGATGGTTAGGATGGACAGACACGGGGGTTTATACAGGTTCGGGCCGTCGACTCGACGTAATACCCTACGTCCTGTTTTGGGGTGTTGTATTGCGTGGATTGTGTGTTGAGATGTTGTCTGATGTGTTCCGTTGTTTTGGTGGGGGTCCCTGTCCGCCTTATATATCGGGGGGCAGGGTTACAAGTCGGTTAGTAGCCAATCCTATCTCTAAGAATCCTTTCCTTCTTTACAATAATTCCTATTCCAACTATAACTTCTCCTTCCAGATCCTTCCTTCGTGCGCCGACTTGTCCCGCACGTCTTCAGGTCCAGAACGATGGGCTGGGCCGCCCCCTTTTGGTGGGCTGTCAGGCTTGCTCGTGAGGTACCCGGGTACTATATCCCCCACATTCCTTGACCACCTGGGTTATCATTAAATATGACTTGCTCTGTTTGGATGATAGCCCTTTCTAGATACGCTTAGGACTTGCTACTTCCACCTCAATAATAATGACGCTCATGTGTTTTAAAATAAAGAATGGTGTGAGTGTATAAAAGCAAAGGGTGGGTTTTCGGTGGAAATAAAATGAAGGTGAACCCGATGAGATGGATGGTGTGTTCTGTGTGAAGCACCAAATTGGTGGGCTCGTGCCTGTGTGGCTGAGCGGGATGTGGAGATATCCGTCTTGTCATTACTTTAAGGACCGAGTTGATTGTCATCTAGCCTGGCCTAGTTTAGTGCTACCGCCCTACCGTTGTATGTGGCAACGGCTTAGCATAAATCCCACTAGCTGGTTGGTTAGCCAATGGGTGAGCTGTGAGCAATGGGAGAACAAGGAGCAGGAGTACGATCTATGTGAGTTACGTCCCAGTTATGCCTCATCGGTAGGACATGAACCCCTTGGTTGCTTCCATATTGGCTAGTCCGGCTTAGCTAAGGTGTGGTAATGGCTTTGACAGGTCCGCGCCGGCATTTCGGTGTTCGTGTTGCGGAAACCATTGGGGTGGGTTAAGTGTACAACCTCTGCAGAGTTATAACCTATTCAAATAGCCGTATCCACGGTATTGGATGAGTCATGGCTTGGGCCTGAAACTAGCTTGGGAATGGGTTGGATCAAATGGTGTGAGTTGTTTTGGAAGTGTCCGGCAGTCGTGCCGTGGGCTACGACGGATGGGGAGTCCGGTAGCATAAAATTTGGATCCTTTGTGGGGGATCAACCTCACTTGTTATTAAAACTGTTTTGCAAAAACCTTTTAAAATAAACCGCTTGCATGTAAAATCTAGCTTTTTGCAAAATAAACCTTAGCCATATCCTTGATTTACCCTGTGCATAGTCTTTATATTTCCCCCTCCGTGGACGTGGTTGGACTTGTTGAGTACTTTTGTACTCACCCCTGATTTTGTTGCTGCAGAGGAGGATCCGGATTTTATTGCTGAAGACTACGAGTAGGGATCGTGTCCGCACCCGATGTTGCATGTGTTGTGGCCCCTGTGAGATGCTTCCGCTGTCGCTTCTCACCGAATTAGGCCTAGATCCAGCCTTGGTCTTTTTCTGGTTATGTATTGTTGTATTTTTGCTTATCATCATAGCTTGTATCGAGTGTCGTGGCCCTTGGAGGTTGCATGACGACTGAACCATCTGTTGAATAAGTGTGTATCAGCCTCCTGGGACTGATATTTGTATCACATTTAGTCTCTGCTTAAGTAGGGACGCTTCAGCTAGCACCTGATCAAGCGAGCACGCTAACACCAGCATGGAAAGGGGAGTCCTCAGGTGGAACTGCACAATTCCACAGGCAAGTATGAGTACCATCGTACCCAGCAAGTACTTAACAAAGGGAAAGGTATACATTTTTGTGGTAAGCTGGTCTTTATGCGTAGCATGGAAGATTTGGGTCCTGGAGTGGCAAGTTCCTCCCTACCAGTCCCCCGTGATTCCGGCAGCAATGTGACCGATCCTGCAATCACATTTTTATCCAAGTATCCCTATGGGTTATTACAGTCTAATCAATGGGAGCTTTTACCAGATGGGCTCTTAACTGAGAGCCACGGCTATCAGATAGATTTAATGACTCTGCAGAGACTTGTACTCTATGACTATAAGGTCAAATGACCTTCTCGTGGCCAACGGTAGGGTCACCCTATGAGACTCGTACCCACCAGCGTCCATCACTGGACAACTTCCTTCTGGCTCTACCCACGGATACTACTGGGGCCTATGCAGGGGTCACATATCTGTTCGTGCAAGGACGTTCCCGGGGTATGGATGCATCAGAAATAAATACTTTGGCAACTCTGCCAACAGGCCCTACCAGCCTAGTCGCATGTAACCCGTGCCGGCCAGACCCAGCCCTCTGTCAGGGTCTGTCTCCAGCATATCCGTTGCACATCCGTGGCCCCTTGGTGTAGTTTACCAGAGGTAGCTGGTGGGGTGTGAATCGAGGCCTCACATTACAGAGAATTCCCGAAGGCTATGCCCTTTTTGGCCTGAATAGTCGTACAGGCGGTTGGAAAGACTTTCCTAGAGAACCGGACCTTAATCGACCTAGGTAGGCCTCCGGATGGGAGCTTTCCTTCAAGGCTATCCGCCCTACCTCACATCTTTTAACCCCTTGATGTTTCTCGCAATAAGGGTTTATGGTAGTGATTAGTGTTTCATTAAGCGACGTATAAAAGTTATTTTTGGTGGCTAATCTTAATGCAATCTACAGAAATTGGGGAAAGACAAAAATATATTTATGCAATTGAAAAGCATGAGCAAGGGAATCATTAAGACTTGCCTTGTATTATGGTAGAGTTTGCCAGAGGGCTAATCCCTGGAGTTCGGGTGGATCGTCTATGCAAGCATAAATATAAATCAATCATCACATCGGGTATATTCATTTAAAGAGGAGTTTAAGGGATGTTCGCGAGAGTGCATATCTTAGGCTAGCCTGGGTTTTATGGAATTGCTTGGGATCCCGTCGGGGGATGTTCTGGGCTTTTTCCAGGGCTATATCAATATTTAGAAATTACCGTCGGGGGTTATGGAAGGCTTCTAAAGAATCTAACCTTATGGAGAAGCTTAATATTTTATCTAGTATTTATGGAAGGCACTAACTGGCTTAATATTTTATCTAGTATTTTTGGATATTTTTTGAGAATTTTTGGATAAAAAGAAATAGGCAAACAAAAGTTTGGTGTGCATTCAGCCGGGTGTAGCTAGCATTTTCCTTCTGCTTGTGCGGCTGACCGGTGGGGTCGGGCTGACGCCAGCGCTGGTGCACCCCACGGTTTGTCAGGGTGGGGCCGGGCTGACGCCAGCGCTGGCGCACCCCGCGGTTTACTGTACCGTGGATCGGGCTTGTGGACCTATGGACCATGACATACGGGGCATGCGGGGCTGGGGTCACGTGGCAGCTGGCATGGTGCGCGCGTGCGGCTGGCAGGTGGGGTCGGCGCTTGTGTGGCTGCCACGCGTGCGCCACTGTGCCACAAGTGCCGAAATTGGCGGCGGCGCGGCAGGGGACGCTCGCCGGAGAGCTCGCCGCCGCCGGCGTCAGGGCGGCTCTTGCGGCGAGGAGGGCACCGACAGGTTCTGGAGGCTACGGCGGACTGGGTGGGGATGATCTCGTCGAGGGGTGGAGTCTGGCACGACGGCGGGAGCTCGTCGGAGTTCGGGCGGCGGTGCGGTGCGAAGGGGTTAGAGTGCTCCTAGGGTTTCGGCTATGGGCCGTGCACACTTCCTGGGTGGCGTGGAGCACGCCGGTGTTGACGGCCATTATAACCCCGTAGTGGCCGTCAACATTTCGGTAAAATGAGGATGATCATACCATACTCCATGCATAAAAGTATTTTTATTGACAAATTCCACAAGTTTTGGATGAGTTGTGCTTGCAGGATGAACCTGGAGAAACAAGGGCCAAACCTGGCACAGGGCCAGGCCGGCCGGCCTAGCCCAGGCCGACCGGCCTCCCCTGGCCAGGTCTGGCCACGTCATTGATCCACAAGCCATGCCAAGTGCCCAGGATGATCAAGCACCGTGCAAACAACGTTGGTTTGATCCAAGGTCCCGGAAGGCCTAGAGGTGAAAGCACATGGATTGAAGGGCCCACATCCTAGGATTCTCGGACAAGCTTCAACTAAACGCAACTATTACCGACCTTGGGAGAGCATCAGGACCGTTCATGCAGAGGACGGTGCCAAGTGGCACCAGGGCCAGGCCGGCCGGCCTAGCCCATGCCGACCGGCCTCCCTCTGTGGCCGCCACGTCTCCTCCTTCGCGTGAAGCCTAAGCAGATCCTTGGCGTGCTAATGACGCTGACATCCACCCCCTGGAGGCTATAAAAGGCAGCTCATTCACCTTGGGAAGACACACACCACATATCTCAAGTCTTTACTTGAAGGGAGCTCTAGTATCTTTTTCATTTCTTAGATTAGGATTAGAGTTGGGAGTAGAGTCGAGTCGAGCTTAGCTCGGATCTTCGGAGTCTTCGGAGTTCTGGTAAAGCTCTTGTATCCTTTCCTTCTTTTGTAGAGGTTATTTATATAATTACTTTCTTACTTCAGAGCTTAAGTTATCTTTTATATTTCTCTCTTGCTCTTCTTCTAGAGTAAAGATCTTGCTCTCTTTAGAGCAAAGTCCTTTTCCCCTTTAGTTTTAGTGTAGAGTTTAGTTTAGCTCTACCGGGTTTTATCTCGCGGGTTTGCTCGCCTTGACTGGGCCGTAAGACGCCTTAGGGAAGACAGGGATTTCTCTTGACAGGCCTCAAGAGAAATCTTAATCATCGAGTGCAGACGTGGTGTCTGGCTTGTTGATTAACTAGGAAGTGTGTTGCACCCCACGGAACTGCAGTGGTAGGCGGCAGGTGGTGACAGCCCTGTCCGTCCTTCGTAGTCCACCACGTTCGGGTGTACTCATAACAGTAGTGCTGAGCCCGGAGAACCCCCTCTCTCATCCCGTTCTGAGGTTCTCCCGTTCTAGCCGTCGAAGCGAGCTCATGTTCCCGGTATCTAAGCTAGGGTCTAGGCTAAGGCTAGAGTGCCTTTTGCTCTGAGTTAGAAAGAGTCTAGGTCCGGTCTCTCCCAACGTCTTTCCTTTTCTTTAGAAATAGGTGCTCCGTGTGTCGCTGGTCTTTCAGACCTTCTATCCGGTCATTAACTTGACCATTATCCACCCAAACCTAGAGTTTGTGCCCCTGGGTTTGTGGCTTGATATTTCTGGCAAGATATATCATTTCATTCTTCAATACACTTTAACCATCTGCTTCCCTGCGGAAATATAAATACGATACCCTGGGGTTACACCCAAGGTGAAGTGCTACAACGAGATATATTCTGTGCCCTTGCAGAATTAATTTTGCATACAACGACATATATCTACGCGCTCTTGAGCGTTGCTAAAATGTGACGCTAAGGAGTGCCAACAAGCATTTCTGGCGTCGTTGCCGAGGGAAGCAATTGGCTAAAGTTATTGTTGAATCATTTGATTATCTTTACAGATTTACCAAACCACTAACCTTAGTGACCTCACCACTGCAACATTCGTCTATTTTTGATGTGTTTTGCAGAGTAGTGCATGACTGGTTTCAACCTACCATCAAACTTTGATCCAAATCTAGAACGCATTGGAAGAGTAGTGCGAAAGAGAGTCGTACCTCCTCAGATTTCACTCAGCTCAAGCAATATACTCGAGTCGTCATCCGACTCCAAGTCCCGAATCAGATTCGTCGTTTTCTTCAGCCCCAGAGTCTCCAGAGATTATGGCTCAAGCTAAGAAGACGCTCCGTGAGTTCTCAGCCCCGTCAAGCAGCAACTTCTCGGGACTGTCGAACGCACAGGAAGGTGCATTTGAGCTGAGGACTGGCCTGGTAAACATGGTTCAGGCCAGCCCTTTCTGCGGAAAGGCGATTGAGGATGCGAACGCTCACCTTCGGAATTTTCTGGAGGTGTGCAGTACTATCAACCCCAATGGCACACCGATCAACAACATCTGCCTTCAAATCTTCCCATTCTCCTTGCTTGGGAAAGCAAAGGAGTGGTTTTACGCAACAAGGCATCATTCGAAGGACGCTGGCAGACTTGCGCAGACGCATTTCTGGCCAAGTACTTTCCGGTGGGCAAGACCAATGCCCTCCGAGGAAAAATCACTAGCTTTCAGCAGCTAGACGGAGAAACAATTCCCGAAGCTTGGGAGCGACTGCAAGAGTATATTGCAGCCTGCCCCCACCATGGTGTGGAAGATTGGCTGATTACCCAGAACTTCTTCCACAGCCTGAGCCGACGATCGCAAGAGATGTTGGATGCAGCCGCGGGAGGAGCTTTCCTCTCGTTGGATGTAGACGCAGCGAAGGCGCTAATCGAGAAAATATCCACTCACCAGAGCTGGATAGGAGAAAGACAAGCTCCCCGCAAGGGAGTACATCAAATTGACTCCGTTGATATGCTGGCCGCTAAGATGGACCTTCTCTTGAAGAAGATGGAATCTCCTGGCAAGGAGATGAATCATATCATGGAGGAGAGAATCACGTGTGAAACGTGTGGAGAAGCAGGACACTCGGGCGACACTTGCCCGACGACACAAGAAGAAGCCTACTTCATTGGAAATAACAACAATTCAGGCTTCCGTCCTCAACAAGGTTGGAATTCCAAGCCCAATTTCCCCTTCGGCCAACAGCAAGGTAATGGCTCTAACAACGGTTTTCAACCGTCGCTAAAGGACATCTGGTATGGCCAAAAACAAATTAACGATAGCATTAGCAAGAAATTTCTTGCCAATGATAAAGTTATGGAGTCGATGGCCTCCCAGATAGAAGCTTTCAATTCTATCGTTAAGAAACAGCTGAGCTTCAATAAAATGATTGAAACTCAAGTGGCTCAGCTGGCTGCATCCTGTCCTAACCCAAATGCGGGAAAGTTACCCGGGCAACCGGAGGTTCCTTTCAAGGAAAATGTTAGTGCGGTGACCACGCGGACTGGCAAGTCCACGCGGGATCCACACAATCCACAGGATGCAGGTACCCGACAGAAGGAAGCTAGCCAAGCCGAGGCGGCCGCCGAAGAGGAAGACGATGAGGAAACCACCCCTATCGCAAAGGAGGGGAATGAGGCACCACAAGCCTCAAGCTACAGCCGAGATCCCACTTTCCTCCCGTTCCCAGAACGGAGGAGAAGACCCGTGGCCGACGAACAATTCGACAAGTTCGTCGAGGTAATCAAGAAGGTATACATCAACATACCATTACTTGATGCTTTGCAGGTCCCGACATATGCCAAGTACATCAAGGATATACTTAGCAACAAGCGGACTTTACCCACAAGGGAGATGGTACAGCTGACCGAGGAATGTAGCTCTGCTATACTTGGGCCCCACCTTAAGAAGAAAGATCCTGGCTGCCCCACAATATCATGCTCAATTGGAGGCCATGACTTCGACAACGCCCTATGTGACTTGGGGGCGAGCGTCAGCGTATTGCCCAAGGTAGTCTTTGACCACCTTAAACATATATCGCTTGTCTCTACACCCATGTGTTTGCAGCTAGCGGATCAATCGATCCGCTACCCCCATGGAGTCGCAGAAAATGTTCCGGTCAAGATCAGGGATTTCTTCATCCCTGTGGATTTCATCGTCCTAGATATGGAAGCCGGAGCAACGAACTCTCTTATCCTTGGGAGACCGTTCTTAAGTACTGTGAATGCAAACATTGACGTGGGACGTGTGACCATTCAACTGAGGATTAACGGAGGTACCGAGAGTTTCTCTTTCCGTCCTAAGGAGATCCCCCATCAAGTCAATATGGTCGAAGAAGTCATGCCCCGAAAGTCCAAGATGCCGAGCGTAGAAACGCTCATGAAGATGGTGGAAGCCTTCGCCGCCAAAGAAAAGAAGAGGCATGATCGCTATCATGCACGGCGAAGGATATCGAGAACCAAAGCGCTGGAGGAGCAAGCAAAGCGCGATAAGGAGGTTGAATCCAAGTCCCGTCCCGTCCAAAAGGAATGGCGGGTAAAAGCAGTCCCGAACAAGGATTCGGAGAGTTCCGCTCAGGACGAAAAACTCGAGCCCTCGCCATAAGGTATATGGTACGTATCTTTGCATTGCATATAGAATAGGTTTTTCATTTCAATTCTTTTCATTCAGCACAGCATGTTTAAATTTTCGAAGCTTGCATTCATATTTCATTTGTGCATTAGGTAGCATATAAAAAAAGAAAAAAAATATTTTTTTCTGCCAAACTTCAGGCCGACCGGCCCCACCTAGGCCGGCCGGCCCCACTTGTCAGTTTCAATGGCCAGATCACAGCAAGCAAGGAACAAGAACATGTGGGAGGACACGACACGAGAGGATGGAGAAATTTGGACACAACACCAGGCCGAGCGGCCCCAGCCAGGCCGGCCGGCCTCATGCCACCGTTGCTGTCCCATCCTCACCTACCGGAGCACCAAGCACAGGGCAGTGACCACCGACGCACAGGATGGGCACGACCGGCGCCATGTGCAGGCCGATCGGCCTGCCTCAGGCCGGCCGGCCTCCCCCTGCTGCGCCTCTATAAAAGCCGGTGCCCAGCTCAGAAGGAAGACGCCCCAAGCACAGGTATGCGTGCATCCTGAGCGTTTCCCTTCTCCCTCGCTTGAATTTCGAAATTCTCTAAGTAAGTTTAGAGTTTAAACCACAAGGAAATTCTGCTAAAATCCATTCTTGAATTCTTGTGAGAACAAACCCCTGCCGGTTGAACGAGAACGTTTGTGGTGGTTCTTACCCCACAAGAACGACTAACCGAGTTGTGGTGATTAATCTCCCACAAGAACGCCTAACCTCTGACTGTCTAACCCCTGATTTCCTTCGGGTATTGTGAGACTAACCTTTTGCAGGAATCATGTGGACTAAGGCACGTCAGACGGCATGCGGAGTCGTGACCAAGCTCACCTCTTCGAGCTCTCGCCGCTCTCAGGGATCATCTACCTCCCGGGACACTATGTCTGTCGACTCAACTCGACAAGACACAGAGTCCCAGGAGGAGGAGGTGCCTAGGAACAGGCTCCGCATCCAGATCATGACTCGGGTCGAGCACATCATTGCTCGGACCGAAGACGAGAGAACGGTGCTGGACCAGCTCCAGAGCCGCTACTACACACACGCCAAGTACTTCGACCCCATGCTGCTGATCAAGACCGGTCTCAGAGGAGACATGGAACGGGCGTTCAACAATGCCGGATGGCAAAACTTCTACCCCGTCACGGAAACAGGTTCACACTTTCTTACCATGGAGTTTTTGATGAGTTTGAAAATCGAAGTTCGTCCCAACGAGACAAACATTTGCTTTCGGTTTTTCAATGAGGATTTTATCTTGACCCCGAAGCAACTCAGTGAAGCTCTTGGTTTCAACAAGAGATGCATCATTGATGCCAACCTGTTGGTGACTAACCACCGGTACAACCGTGCCGCATGGTGGGATAGCATCACAGGCGAGCCATCCTCGGGGAAAAATAGCATCACCTCCATCCAAAACCCCACTCTTCGTTTCCTGGCAAAGTGGATCGCTATGGTGGTCCACCCACGCGCTGATTTATGTCTTTGCCTCTTGCCTGATTTAGAGTGCCTTTATGACATGGTCAAGAAAATTCGTTTCTCACCGGTCATGAGCATGCTTGATAACTGGCAGAGGTTAGTCAGTGGCCGAGCCACAATTGACATAACCTCGCTAGTCACCCGCATTGCCACCCATGTTGGTGCTTTGCAGGGCGCTCAAGTCACCTTCCTTCCCGCCACACAAAAATATTAGTCTTGCATTGGTTTAGACCATTTCATCCAGGGTCACTTGATGCGCGAGGGCCCTGGCCATACTCTTTTCAGGTGCTATCCTGGTTTCATCAACGAAGTCGAGCTTCCATGCCCAGCTTTGTCGCTGAGATCAGCGAGAAGTCTAACCATGCAGCTCAGAAGGAGGGAACCCGCTCGCCACAGTGTTGCAGGCCTTACAACACGTGGCAGGCGAGCCAGGCATGATGGTGAAGCCGGAACTTCTACCGCACCACATCCCGAGTACCGCTACCAGCAGCAGCCCGAGTACGACTACCAGCAGCCGACAGAGAACCCCACTGCCAACATGAACTTTGAGGAGGCGTTCGACTACCACCAAGGAACGGCAGGATACGGCCCGCAGGTCGGACCATCCACCTCCGCCAGGTATGACTACGAGAACCCGGTCTCCCGGGGGATCGCTGATCTTAATAGCAGGATGGAGACGATAACGCTGCAACAACAGCAACTCAGAGATGCAGTTGCACACAACACCGATCTCACGCAGCAGAACTGGGGGATGACCACATCCCTCCAGACCGACATTCACGACTTCTTCGACTACATGCACTACGACCCCAACCAGTATTACCAGTGAGCTTCATCGAAGCTTGGGGGAGTCTCAGGTATGATCGAAAGCCGCCGTCGTTGCCTTGCCGTTGCCGTTTGCCTTGCCGTTGCTTTGCCTTGCCGTTGCCTTGCCTTGCCTTTGCCTTGCCTTGCCTTGCCGTGCTATGATGAAATAAAATGCTAAAAAAAATAAAAATATAATAAATAAATAAAATAAAAGCTCCAAAAGATGTCTTTATGTATGGAATTACGGTTGAGAACCTCTGGAATGATGAATAGTTGCTCTGTTTATGCCCTCTAAGTGCCTCGTGCTTAGTCCTTTACTCTTGAGTATTTGAGTTGCTGGCATTTAAGGATCCGCCATGATAAAACTGTGGGAGCAAGAGCACTTGTTCATTGTTTAAGTTATTGTGAGTTTTGATATGGTTTGTTTCAAGGTATAACTGCATGCTTAGTAAGGAACCTCTCGGAAGTTTTTATAAAATGTTACATGGTGAATCTTCCTCGATGGTTTAAATGTCCTATCCAGAGCCTAAACAGTTATACATTTGTTGAAACTACCATATGCTATCTTGAGTTTCTTTGAGTCTTGCCGAATGGTGAAGTCCGCTTCCAGAAGGTACTTGACATTTACCGGTCTTCCCATCCACCTCAGCCTCAAAATGTCTGACTAGTCAAAGTCTCGCTCCGGGGTTGACGTCCACCGTCGATGACATACACTCACCTCATCATAAAGCTCACCCCAAAAGGTCCTCAATTACTCCATACAAAGCTGAATCCCTCTCTGTTACCAAAGTAAGAGAAGAGATGTATTCGAAAAAAAATGGAGACAAATGCTCCATCTGAAAAAAAGAAGAGAAAAGAGAGAGAAGAAGCATCTCAAAAATATGAGAGAGAGAAATAGAATAAGGAGTCCATAGACCTTTGAGCATCACACCTTCTCCCTCTCCATTTGAAACCCCATGAATTCCAAAGACCGGAATTTGACGAGTGCCATCGCTCGCGAACCACTCTTCGACTCGACAACAGAAGTAACCAAGGTATGCCACTCTTACCCTACCCACAACTCTATTTCAGCCTTAGTGTAGGGAAACATTGGTCAATCCCGACCAAGAGTGAGGATTAAACACCTTGAGTGACTCAGAGTACCATCGGGGAATGAATAAACCATCTTTTGAAAAATTCATATCTCCGAGATGGAACCTGAAAAGTTGCAGGAAGTACTTTAGAGATGACCGTTCAAGCTCTCAATAGCCCAAAACGTGAATCGATGCAGCCTCACGTGGAACCATGGTATGAGTTCTCTTTTATGCCAACTTATTCAAGTGATTCGTTGAGTTTTGGCTTAAGCACAAGGAACTTTAAGAGTATACACATTGAAGCAACTCCTGACCTACCGAACCTAGAGTTTTAGCCTTGCTCGAGGACGAGCAAGAGTCTAAGCTTGGGGGCGTGTTGACGGCCATTATAACCCCGTAGTGACCGTCAACATTTCGGTAAAATGAGGATGATCATACCATACTCCATGCATAAAAGTATTTTTATTGACAAATTCCACAAGTTTTGGATGAGTTGTGCTTGCAGGATGAACCAGGAGAAACAAGGGCCAAACCTGGCACAGGGCCAGGCCGGCCGGCCTAGCCCAGGACGACCGGCCTCCCCTGGCCTGGTCTGGCCACGTCATTGATCCACAAGCCATGCCAAGTGCCCAGGATGATCAAGCACCGTGCAAACAACGTCGGTTTGATCCAAGGTCCCGGAAGGCCTAGAGGTGAAAGCACATGGATTGAAGGGCCCACATCCTAGGATTCTCGGACAAGCTTCAACTAAACGCAATTGTTACCGACCTTGGGAGAGCATCAGGACCGTTCATGCAGAGGACGGTGCCAAGTGGCACCAGGGCCAGGCCGACCGGCCTCCCTCTGTGGCCGCCACGTCTCCTCCTTCGCGTGAAGCCTAAGCAGATCCTTGGCGTGCTAATGACGCTGACATCCACCCCCTGGAGGCTATAAAAGGCAGCTCATTCACCTTGGGAAGACACACACCACATATCTCAAGTCTTTACTTGAAGGGAGCTCTAGTATCTTTTTCATTTCTTAGATTAGGATTAGAGTTGGGAGTAGAGTCGAGTCGAGCTTAGCTCGGATCTTCGGAGTCTTCGGAATTCTGGTAAAGCTCTTGTATCCTTTCCTTCTTTTGAAGAGGTTATTTATATAATTACTTTCTTACTTCAGAGCTTAAGTTATCTTTTATATTTCTCTCTTGCTCTTCTTCTAGAGTAAAGATCTTGCTCTCTTTAGAGCAAAGTCCTTTTCCTCTTTAGTTTTAGTGTAGAGTTTAGTTTAGCTCTACCGGGTTTTATCTCGCGGGTTTGCTCGCCTTGACCGGGCCGTAAGACGCCTTAGGGAAGACGGGGATTTCTCTTGACAGGCCTCAAGAGAAATCTTAATCATCGAGTGCAGACGTGGTGTCTGGCTTGTTGATTAACTAGGAAGTGTGTTGCACCCCACGGAACTGCAGTGGTAGGCGGCAGGTGGTGACAGCCCTGTCCGTCCTTCGTAGTCCACCACGTTCGGGTGTACTCATAACAGTAGTGCTGAGCCCGGAGAACCCCCTCTCTCATCCCGTTCTGAGGTTCTCCCGTTCTAGCCGTCGAAGCGAGCTCAGTTCCCGGTATCTAAGCTAGGGTCTAGGCTAAGGCTAGAGTGCCTTTTGCTCTGAGTTAGAAAGAGTCTAGGTCCGGTCTCTCCCAACGTCTTTCCTTTTCTTTAGAAATAGGTGCTCCGTGTGTCGCTGGTCTTTCAGACCTTCTATCCGGTCATTAACTTGACCATTATCCACCCAAACCTAGAGTTTGTGCCCCTGGGTTTGTGGCTTGATATTTCTGGCAAGATATATCATTTCATTCTTCAATACACTTTAACCATCTGCTTCCCTGCGGAAATATAAATACGATACCCTGGGGTTACACCCAAGGTGAAGTGCTACAACGAGATATATTCTGTGCGCTTGCAGAATTAATTTTGCATACAACGACATATATCTACGCGCTCTTGAGTGTTGCTAAAACGTGACGCTAAGGAGTGCCGACAGCCGGCGTGCGAAGAAGGCATGAGGAAGGGATGTCGGAGCCAGCCGGCGGCTCGCTGTAGCGCGCTGGCGCACTGTTGGTGGTCGTTACGATACGATTTCGCCACCAACATTCCGTCATATTTCAGGCTCATCCTGCTCACAACAAAGTAAAATTGGTTATTTCTAATGAGTTCCACAAGTTTTGTACAATTTGTGAGTGCAGGAGCAATCAAGCAAAAGAGGAGCCACTTTGGGTACAAGGCCAGCCCGGTCGACCTAGCATAGGCCGACCGGCCCCCTTCTGTGGCCCCTTGCCATGTCTTTGATCCAGAAGATCACAAACACAACACCAATGATCCTGATACGTGCGATCAACGTCGGTTTGATCGAAGGATCCGAAAGGCCTAAGCTACACTTGCATGGATTGAAGGGCCCACCAACCTTGGATTCTCGGACAGCTTTGATCCAAAGCAACCGTTACCGACCTCAGGGATCAATCCAGAGCGTCCCTGAAGAAGGCGGTGCCATGAGGCAGCCAGAACAGGCCGATCGGCCTGGCCTAGGCCGGCCGGCCTGGCCCTGAGGCCATCACGTGCCCCCTTCGCGTGGCAGTTAAGCACAAGCTTAGCTTAAGCTTGACGCCGGCAACCGCCTCTGAAGACTATAAAAGGGACCTCCTTCCACCTTGAGAGGAAACGATCCAAAGGAGAGAAGAGTAGTCTAGTGAGAAGTTCCCATCTTTAGAGTTAGATTAGGGAGAGAGTGGGTGAGTTGCTTGGGTGACAGACAAGCTTTGTAGAGAGAGTCCGGGATTTCCTCTCGGTCTTATCTCAACATTTCCGCCCAGAGGAATATACTTCAGGAGTTATCTTCAGTAGGTCATCGGTCTCTTGCCTTTAGTACCTCGCTAGTTTACAACTTACTTTTCAGCAGGTTATCTTATTTATTTGATCTGCGGGTACTTGAGTCTGCGCGAGTGACAGCGACTCTTGTTTGGGGTTTCCTCTATAGCCCTTCGCGTTGGGTGGAGGTCAGTGGCTGAAAGCTTAGGCGTGGTGCCTGTGCTGGCTAGCCACCTCAGGTTGTGTTGCACCCCATGCAACTGCAGTGGTAGGCGGCAGGTGGTGACGGTCCTGTCCGTCCTTTGTACTCCACCACGTTCGGGTGTACTCATAACAGTAGTGCTGAGCCCGGAAGAACCCCTCTCTCATCCCGTTCTGAGTTCTTCCCGTTCTGGCCGTCAAAGCAGATCAGATTAGATATAGATAGTTTGTCTGGGGTAATGAGTAGCTGACTAAAGTCAAGCTCTCTACCCGCTTACCTTGTGCTCCCTGGTGGGTCCGGTTAGAAAAGTTCTAGGCTAGTCGCGTCTACCGTTCCTTGGATTCGATATCCAGGTTCATACTCCCCTAGTGAAAGACTACATCGTACTCCGTGCGCTTGCGGAATTAGTTAGGCTAAGAGTACCAACAAGCTTTTCTGGCGCCGTTGCCGGGGAACGGTAGCAACACTAGTGTAGGATCTTTTTAGCCGTACACTTTACCCCCATAACCATCTACCACATGGTGTCTTCTCCTAGTTATCCGACGGTTCCATCTAGCGAGTATTTGTAACCGCCTTCATCTTGCCACCCCATACCACCTCATGGCTTCGAGATCCGTCCCAGTCTCGTTGCCATAGTTCGTGCGCAGTCTTTCGGTGGAACGAAAGACGAAAGTCCCTATGCTCACTTGCAGGTTTTTGAAGAGAATTGCTCTCTTCTTATTATACCCGGCGTCAACCAAGACACCGTACGATGGAAACTTTTCCCATTTTCTCTGATGGAAAATGCAAAATCTTTGTACGACCGGACTGCAAGGAGATTTAGCGGAGATTGGATCAAATTGAAGGACGAGTTTTGTCTGTTCTTTTACCCTGTCTCCAAGATCTTGAAGCTCAGAATTGAGCTGATGACATATCAACAAGGCGATGAGTCACTTGGAGCCACGTGGGAGCGGTTCATAAAATTGGCCAACTCAGGGCCACCGCATAACATTCCAGAGGAAATGCTTATGCAGCATTTTGTTGGTGGATTGAAGCCGGAAAGTGCATAGTTCTTGAACATCACTTCCGCAGGGTCAGTGTTATACAAGACAGTGGACTAGGTACTAGATATCTTGGAAAAGTTTTTCAGCTCTACCGAGTACACAGGAGTCTTCGACGACCCACCAACACCACCAACAACCCCCACAGACAAGCAGCCAATCCTTGCCCTTACATTTGATCCACCTCCTCCGATCATAGAGGAAGTGTTCGAACACCACAAGTCCTCAGACCAAGAAACTATTCTTGACGATCTGCCGCACTTCATTCCCGAGCTCTTTACAGAAGAAGAGTACTTGGAGATTGGTAATACATCACCTATGCCTATGGAACAAGTGTGCGCAAGTTCAAGGTCTAAGGCGTTCATTCCAGAAGCCGTGCCGCAGATCGAGGGTTTATCTGCGATCATGAGCAAGGAATGGATGGAGGAAATTAAAAGTTGCGAAGACATCATCCGAACCACCCGCAACTTCAGAGTACTCCATTGCGCTATTGAGGGAACTGACACTCAGGAAGTTGCCTGCGACCCAAAGGTCGGGAGTAATATTATATCAAGTGCATTCGCAGCACGAGTGCAACCAGACGAACCCCGGTCCTTCTCCCGTAAGTACGTCAAGTGGATCGACGACCAAATGATGGAATGTAAAGGAATCATCCATGTTGTGCCCGTACACATGGGACGCAACAGGATTTTCCTAGACTTTCACATTTTTGATGTCCATAGAGGTGACAACTTCTTCCTAATTGGACAGCCAATAGAGCACCTTGCCAACCCGAACCACGATCGAGCAACGATAAAGTTCAAAGTTGGTAAAGAGATCATCCCGGACAGTCTTGTGCGAGCGGTTAACACCATCGCAGAGGCTCGATCCGAGACAGACCCAGTGGAAGAAGCAGTTAGCTCGGCTCAAGCAGAGCAAGCTCAGTCATCACAGGCTGAAGATGCTAACCATTTCATCCAAGAGGCATAAACGGACGGCTTTATGAAACTCAACGAGGAAGAAAAGCCACACACCCCCCTCCTGAGTTGAAGCCGCTGCCTCCTGGACTCAGATACGCTTTCCTCCGCAACGACCGACGCTCGCCAGTCGTCATGAGTGACAAACTGACAGAGAATGGGACTTGGCAGCTTATCACAGTCCTAGAGAAACACCGGTCTGTCTTCGGGTATTCTCTACAGGACTTGAAGGGGATCAACCCCAGTTTATGCACCCATCGCATACCTATGGAGCCGGACCATACGCCATCTAGAGAACATCAACAACGGCTGAATGATGCGATGAGGGAGGTAGTCAAGAAAGAAGTGTTGAAGCTTCTGCACGCGGGTATAATCTATCCCGTGCAAGACAGTGAATGGGTCAGCCCAGTTCAAGTTGTGCCAAAGAAGGGTGGAATGACAGTTATCCAGAACCAGAAGAACGAGCTTATTCCTCAGAGGACCGTTACTGGATGGAGGATGTGTATCGATTACAGGAAGGTCAACAAAGCAACCCGTAAGGATCACTTCCCTCTCCCCTTCATTGACGAGATGTTTGAGCGGCTGGCAAACCACTCATTTTTCTGCTTCCTTGACGGATACTCTGGTTATCACCAAGTTCCTATCCATCCCGATGACCAGAGCAAGACTACCTTCACCTGCCCTTACGGAACATTCGCCTATCGGCGAATGTCTTTTGGCCTATGCAACGCACCTGCTTCATTCCAGCGGTGTATGATGGTGATATTCTCTGACCTGATTGAACAAATCATGGAAGTATTCATGGACGACTTCACCGTCTATGGCAAAACCTTCGACCAATGTCTCGGAAATCTGGAAAAGGTTCTCGAGAGGTGCGAAGAGCATCACCTCATCCTAAATTGGGAGAAGTGTCACTTCCTGGTTAGAGAAGGAGTTGTGCTGGGGCACAAGGTGTCAGAAAAAGGGATAGAAGTTGACAAGGCAAAAATAGAAGTTATCGAACAACTACCACCCCCGACGAATGTCAAGGGTGTGCGAAGTTTTCTGGGCCATGCTGGCTTCTACCGAAGATTCATCAAAGATTTCTCTCGGGTAGCCATACCTCTTACAAGCCTCCTGGCTAAAGAAGTACCCTTCAACTTCAACGATGATTGTCTTCTCGCCTTCTACACCCTCAAGAAGGCACTTATCTCAGCTCCCATCATACAACCACCCGACTGGAATCTTCCATTCGAGATAATGTGCGACGCTAGCAACTATGCAGCCGATGTCGGACTTTGGGTCCAGCAATCCACTAGGGGGTAACCAAGTGGTAGATTTATAGGCAAGGGTGATCGCAAGGCTAGGGAGCTCGAGGTAACACAGGACACGCAAGGTTTATACAGGTTCAGGCGGCCGGGAGGCACAAACCCTACGTCCTATGTTCGGTGGTGTCCTGTATTGATGAACTGGCCAAAGCTCTTAAGCAATGGCTAGTTGACGAGCGGTTACAATGGGGAACAAAATGAGATGAAAGGTCTGCGGGATAAGAGAGAAATCTGGGATGCCCTTAGGGGGTTGCCCTAGGTCGCCTTATATAGGGGGGACGACCTAGGGTTACAAGTCGGGTTGTCTTGCGGGCCAAGTCTTCATAATCTTGTGCGCCAAGTCCTGGGCTTCTTGTAGGTCGGGCCATGGGTCAGCCCACATCGCTGTCAGACGTGGGCCCAGGCCGAGTGTTATCCTGGTCGGTGAGGGGCCCCTAGGTACCAATATCCCACAAGTCCCCGAGCAACGTGCAGGCGCATGGAGAGCTGTCGATGAAGAGGCGAGGCCATCGTAAATGGTTGAAGCATCTTGATCACCAGGCCGACACAAGGGTGTGCGGTGCTGATTAAAAAATCGGGGCTGATCTTGATCAGGACCGCGTGGCTGGGTGCCATCCGGTGCCGAGTCGGGCTCCTAGGGGTGCCGAGTCACTTCAAAAAAAATGACCCGACTTGTCGGGGCATATGGAGAGCGAGTGAAAGGAGCTCTCCATATGGAGTAGTCCTCGAGCATTGAGGCGATTAGTATAATCGGGCCAATGGTCAAAAAGGAAGAAGAAACCGAGCTTCGGGGCAGTCTGGCCACCAAAAGATAAAAACGTCGTGTCTGCCTGGGCATGCCAGGACAAAAATAATAGCTCCGTGATCGTGCATGCACGTCTAGCGGCTGAAGCTTTCTGACTCTGTAAAGGTGGTCGGCGCCTCGAAGCGAAGGCCAGCACAAGCCATGGCTCACGCGTTGTGTAGTCGTCAACGATATATCGCCAAGGACAAGTAGTCATCCGAACGGTCGCGTCGCCCCACCCAGAGCTGACGGAACCATGGAAGCACATCAAGCTGAAGGAGGTGCGTCGAGTGGTCGGCCCACACCAGTCCCCGAGCTTGGGAGCTGGCCGAGTCGAGGAAGAACGCCGAGTGGTCGGCCCGCGCCAGTCCCCGAGCTTGGGAGCTGGCGGAGTCGACGAAGAACGTTGAGTGGTCGTCCCGCACTAGTCCCCGAGCTTGGGAGCTGGCCGAGTCAACGAAGAACGCCGAGTGGTCGGCCCGCGCTAGTCCCCGAGCTTGGGAGCTGGCGGAGTCGACGAAGAACGCCGAGTGGTCGGCCCGCGCCAGTCCCCGAGCTTGGGAGCTGGCCAAGTCGACGAAGAACGCCGAGTGGTCAGCCCGCGCCAGTCCCTGAGCTTGGGAGCTAGCCAAGTCGACGAAGAACGCCGAGTGGTCGGTCCACGCCAGTCCCCGAGCTTGGGAGCTGGCCCAGTTGACGAAGAACACCGAGTGGTTGGCCCGCGCCAGTTCCCGAGCTTGGGAGCTGGCCGAGTCAACGAAGAACGCCGAGTGGTCGGCCCACGCCAGTCCCCGAGCTTGGGAGCTGGCCGAGTCGATGAAGAACGCCGAGTGGTCGGCCCGCGCCAGTCCCCAAGCTTGGGAGCTGGCCGAGTCGACGAAGCTGCACCGAGTGGTTTTTGAGCTGTAAGAAGACATTGCAAACATTATGTAGCATAATGTAACAAATTTAAACAATCCGTATGATGAATGAATATATTGTTGTAAAGTCACGATAGAGACATGTCTGTGAATGCATTGTGCATGTGTAGGAAACCCCTTCCCTTTAGCAAAAACGCCGAGTAGGACGCCGTGCGGCCCTTGCCTTGTGTCGCTAAGCACCCTTGTTACCCGGCTGACCACTGCTCTCATGAAGGACGGCTTACCACTCTACAACGCTCTGCGTGGAGTCTTACTTCGTAGGTGGCGCGCCGGGCGGGTACGGAACCCAGGGTTTCACGATTGGGTACTTGAACCGCACGGGTTAACTCAGGATTTTACTTAGAGGGACATAGGTTAGGGCATGGGCTCGGAAGCCAGAGCCAGCATCGACTCTCCCAAGCACCTGAGGTAGTGCGGCGTGTTGAAGAAAAAATTAAATAACATAATACGATGGGACATGACCCAGTCCCCGAGCATCAGCGAGGTTGTCGAGAGAGCATTGAAGAGTAGGTTTGCGATGACCAAGAGGTCAAAAAGTTAAAAATCAAAAAACATAGCTGTATATCTTAGGTGTCTGAGTCGAAGTTGTCGTCGTGGTGTCGGCAGGCGCCAGTCCCGAGCTTGGGAGCCAGCCGAATCGCAGGACGCACGCCGCGTGGCCCCCGACACTTAGTCCCCGAGCATGGGAGACAGCCGGGTCAGATGAGACATGCAGGGTGGTCACCGATATACCGAAGTCGGTCGGCGACGTGGTAGACGTTGATGCCGAGTCGTTGTGGCGTGATGACGAGTTGCCGCTGCAAGTACTTGAAGGTCGCGCTGCATGTCGTGGTCGTGCATGCCGGCATCTTGATCTGGATCACGTGGGACTCGTGCCCATCCATACACGTGAGAAGAATTTACATCGATTTAGGAATATAGAATCGAATATGACAACTAATCAAGGAGAAAAAAGTAAAGTTTATTGCTCCCTGTTTCACGTATGCGTGTGTAGATCGATTTGCTTTGGTCGCATGAAGATGCTGCTGGAGTCCCTGATCAACACCTCAAAGACCTGCTTTGACTGACGCCTGGTGGGCTGCCGCTGTTCCGCCGTGTACCGACTCGTGGCCGGATCGGCGGCGGCAGCAACTCTATCGGGATCCATCCTGGAAGGATGCTGGAGGTCAGCGTGTAGAACGCCGACTTGGTGATTCGCTCAACGCGCCGGCGCAAGAGGAGGTCTCGGGTCGGGCGGGCGGGTTTTCGACGACGCGACTCGTCGTGGTTGCCGTAGACGGCGCCGGATCGACGCTGCACGGTGCGTGCTTGACGATGGAGATGCCGGATTGAGGAACTACTATCGAGCTAGCTGTAGATGCTCTGTAATCTCTCCTAGCTGGCGCGCCAACTGTCGGACTTTGGGTCCGGCAATCCACTAGGGGTACCCAAGTGATAGATTTATAGGCAAGGGTGATCGCAAGGCTAGGGAGCTCGAGGTAACACAGGAGACACAAGGTTTATACATGTTCAGGCGGCCGGGAGGCACAAACCCTACGTCCTATGTTCGGTGGTGTCTTGTATTGATGAACTGGCCAAAGCTCTTGAGCAATGGCTAGTTGACGAGCGGTTACAATGGGGAACAAAACGAGATGAAAGGTCTGCGGGATAAGAGAGAAATCTGGGATCCCCTTAGGGGGTTGCCCTAGGCCGCCTTATATAGGGGGGACGACCTAGGGTTACAAGTCGGGTTGTCTTGCGGGCCAAGTCTTCATAATCTTGTGCGCCAAGTCCTGGGCTTCTTGTGGGTCGGGCCATGGGTCGGCCCACATCGCTGTCAGACGTGGGCCCAGGCCGAGTGTTATCCTGGTCGGTGAGGGGCCCCTAGATACCAATATCCCACAGTCCGGGCAATGCTCGGTCAATGCAAGGATAAACAGCATTACGTCATATCTTATGCAAGCAAGACATTGACTGGAGCTTTGAACTACGCAACAACGGAGAAGGAACTCCTGACAGTGGTGTTTGCCATGGATAAGTTCAGATCTTACTTGGTTGGTGCTAAGGTGATAATATACACAGACCATGCTGCACTGAAGTACCTCTTGACCAAGAAAGATGCTAAGCCACGACTCATCCGTTGGATTATGCTCCTTCAAGAGTTTGATTTAGAAATATGAGACAAGAATGGGACAGATAATTGTGTGGCAGATCATCTCTCAAGAATGCAAGTTCAAGGGTCGGACCTTCCGATCAATGATTATCTCAGAGATGATACTTCTCCTCAAGGTCACCACATCCAGTCTGTGGTATGCAAATTTGGTAAATTTCATGGTGACTTGGTATGTGCCTCCAGGAGAAGACAAGAAGAAACTGATCTACCTCAGCAGATTTTACTTATGGGATGACCCCTATCTGTTCAAGGTTTGTGCTAATGGATTACTCTGACGATGCATCCCTCACGAGGAAACACACAAGATCCTTGATCGCTGCCATTCATCACCGTACGGAGGACACTACGGAATTTTCCGAACCCATGCAAAGGTCGGGCAAAGTGGATTCTTCTGGCTGACTATGTATGGAGACGCTAAGGAGTTCGAACGGAGATGTACCAGGTGTCAGAAACACGGGAATATCAACGCCCGTGATGCTATGCCACTGCAAAATAACCTCCAATTGGAGATTTTTGACGTGTGGGGAATAGACTTTATGGGTCATTTCCCTGCATTCGAGCAGTGCGAATATATCCTGGTGGCAGTTGACTATGTTTCCAAATGGGTGGAGGCATTTTCTTGCACGGCAGCCGACTCGAAGAATTCAAGGAAGATGTTCGAAGAAGTCATCTTTCCCCGTTTTGGAGTACCCCGAGTCGTGATCGTGATGGTGGATCACACTTCATCGACAAGACATTCTGGAAGTGGCTAAGCGACTTAGGAGTAAACCATCGAGTGGCTACACCTTATCACCTCCAGACCAGCGGGCAAGCAGAAACATCAAACAAAAAAATCAAGAACATTCTGCAAAAGACGGTCAATGCAATGGGAACAGGGTGGAAGCGAAAGCTACCGGAAGCACTATGGGCATATAGAACAGCATTCAAGACACCGATAGGGATGACTCCCTACCAACTGGTATACAGCAAGACATGCCACTTACCAGTTGAGCTCGAATTCAAATCCCATTGGACGATCAAGAGGTGGAATATGGGTCTCCAGACAGCCGGACTCAAAAGAACAATGCAATTGGCTGAACTAGATGAATGGAGGGAGAAGGCCTACCACAACGCCAAGCTTTATAAAGAAAGAACAAAGAGATGGCACGACAAGCGCATCAAGATCAAGCATTTCAAAGCAGGAGATCAGGTATTGCTCTTTAACTCCCGTATTCGTTTGTTTGGTCATGGTAAGCTTAGAATTAAGTGGGAAGGTCCTTTTAAAGTCTTAGATGTCGCCGATCATGGCGCGATAACCCTCCAGGATAATGACGGAAATACTTTCAAGGCCAATGGCTAAAGATTGAAAATATTTCTCGAATTCGAAATGCCGGAGCTCAAAGAGATGGACGTCTATGAGCTTACCGAGCACCCAGTCTAGGTTTGGACGGGACCTAAAAATGACCCTTATCTAGGATAGATTTTTTTCTATTTTCTTTTCCTTTTCTTTAAACTTTTTCTAGCCAAATCCAAAGAATTTTCTGGAAGAAGAGAGAGGGGAGCTAGCTCGAAAAATTTCAGAGAGCACACGGGACAGGGCCAGGCTGGCCGGCCTCCCTCAAGCCGATCGGCCCAGCTCGGGCTCGTCTCGGGACGCTCCTTGTTTGAAAAATTATCCCCGTTATCCCTTCCGAGAATCCGTAGGGTTTTGGGTGAGGAGCGTCGTTTTAAAATGAAAGGCTCCCCACTCTTCTTCTCCCTCAGAATCCTCGAGCCTCCCTTCTCCAGAAACATCCCACCTTCGAGATTTCCACCCATGGCCTCCCAATCCAGCCACCATGTTTCAAACTCGGTTTCCCGCAGTAGCCTATCCCCATCCAAATCCCCCAAAGGGATGCCGAGCTCCTCCAATGCAAGCAGCGTCAGGATCATTGAGAGGGCAGCGTTCGTCGAAGCCGTGATCGCGAAGCCGGAGGCACGGCTGCCACCTGCCCAGGCCGATCGGCCTATGGTAGGCCAGCCGGCCTCCCCTCGCCGCCGTTTTGGCTCCACTTCAGACAGAGCCTCCCTCCTTAATCCCAAAGAGGAAGGCACTGGGAGTTCGCAGCAGAACACGCCCCGAAGGCCAACTACGGGACTTTTGTCCCCGCAGAAGGCCATCGGGAAGCGCCTCGTCGCCTCCCCTTCCAAGAAGGAGATCGTGCCACACTTCATCTCTACCTCGCCGGAGTACTCGCCGCAGTACACCCCGCAGAGTCCTAGCACTCCACGCCGGAGTGGCCCGGGCATTGGGAAGGGGCTCTTCTCAGCCCCTATGAAGCCCAATGAAGGGAGGAAGCGCTTCATGGTGCCCCCTCCGATCCAAGGACCTCCCGGGCAGATGGAGTGGTCCGATGAGGAGGAGGAGGAGGACGTGGAGGAATTGAGGAGGAAGCTCGCCGTGCTGCAGCTCAAGGTCAATAATATGGACAAGCGCGTGGCGGAGGCGGTGATCGGGCAGATGGAGGCTGATGACAAGATCGAGGTCCTCCGTAAGGCAATGGCCTCTAAGGTCAAGCGCCTTGCGAAGGCCACCGGCAATGAACACCTCTATCGCCCGAAGGAGGAGTAGATAGGCTAGATTAGTTTAGTTTTTGGGTGCTTAGTTTAATTTTTGCTTTGATTTATTTCTTTCCAAATTTCCCTTGTATGCAACACCCCCATATTTGCTTCCGTTGAATTGAATAAAATAAATTTGTTTGAAAGAAGTAACTCTAATAAAAAAATGGTTGGTGCACACTTGTGTGCCAACCAAACCCTAGGACTAAATTTTTGGTGAAGCATGCAGAAACTAAGATGCAAAGGAGGTGTACTGGTCACTGGACAAAGCGGGACGCGATCTGGCACAATGCCAGGCCGGCCGGCCTAGGCCAGGTCGACCGGCCCCCTGCTGCTGCATCTCGAGGAGATCCCGTGCCCACTGCGTAATCTCGTGAATCACAGACGCGAGGAACCTAAACCGGGGTGCCTGACAACAAAGCCAGGCCGGCCGGCCTACACTGGGCCGATCGGCCTGGGTCTGTGGCCAACTCCGCCGGCTCAACTCCAGGACACGGTTTGCAACCCCTAATTTTGATCCTTGCATGATTTTGATTCATATGAAATTCCTGGCTAAATAATTTTAAAACTTGATCAAAATTCATGGAAGTGAACCCCTTTGAATTATATCTTGGATATACCTGTGATATTTATTGAGAAATTATTTCATTGCCTTGGAACTTTTATAGGAATGTCTGATCCTTGTTAATTGATTCTTATGATATGATGATTTGAGGAGTTGAACCTTCCGATTCGAGGTTTTGGAGATTGTTTTTGAAAATAAAACTTAAGGTTACCCTTGTTATCATCAGCTTGAAATGTCCTATCCAAAGCCATATAACAAATTCAAGTTGAAGTTTCCACATAGCCACCTTCTAAATTTTGAGCTTGCTCGAATTACTTGCCTTCATGTTCGTGCTACCTTGTTCATCATGGCCATCCACGTACACGTGCATCAATAAAGTCCAAGTTGTCAAAGCTCTTCATCCCCCTGAAAAAAAAGAGAAGAAGAAAATGAAGAAGGGAATGATACACTCCTTATCTTCAGTAAAAAAAAGAGAGAAAGAGAAGGAGAAAGATGAAAGATGCTAGAATGAGGACTCAAGCACCAAAATACACATGCACTTGGCCAAGATTTATGAATGGTATGAATGAATAAGACAAGCTTTTCGATCTTACAAAATAAATAAAGAAGAGTGAGCAACACCATCCCAAAAAGCTCCACCTTATAACATAAAAATAGGAGAGGCTTGATTCTAAGCCACGGTGAGGATCCAAACACTATGAGTGATCTAGAGATGTTGAGAAATAACAAGGGTATGCCTCGCTTTCTTTATAAAATTATCAAAAACTCCAAATACCATGAGGAAGAAGTGTTCGACCAATCAATGAGTTGTTCTAAGACTCAATTGATGAAGATTAGGGTGTTAGCCACCGGAATCCAAGGTATGAAAGAAAACTCGGAGATATGACTTGTGTATGCCTTGAGTTCATGACCCTGATCTTGCTAAGTCCTGATGATTTAATTCATTCTTTGCTAAGGGACTAACAAAGTTCAGGTAGGAGGGCGTGTTGGTGGTCGTTACGATACGATTTCGCCACCAACATTCCGTCATATTTCAGGCTCATCCTGCTCACAACAAAGTAAAATTTGTTATTTCTAATGAGTTCCACAAGTTTTGTACAATTTGTGGGTGCAGGAGCAATCAAGCAAAAGAGGAGCCACTTTGGGCACAAGGCCAGGCCGGCCGGCCTAGCATAGGCCGACCGGCCCCCTTCTGTGGCCCCTTGCCAAGTCTTTGATCCAGAAGATCACAAACACAACACCAATGATCCTAAGACGTGCGATCAACGTCGGTTCGATCCAAGGATCCGAAAGGCCTAAGCTACACTTGCATGGATTGAAGGGCCCACCAATCTTGGATTCTCGGACAGCTTTGATCCAAAGCAACCGTTACCGACCTCAGGGATCAATCCAGAGCGTCCCTGAAGAAGGTGGTGCCACGGGGCAGCCACACCAGGCCGATCGGCCTGGCCTAGGCCAGCTGGCCTGGCCCTGAGGCCGCCACGTGCCCCCTTTGCGTGGCAGTTAAGCACAAGCTTAGATTAAGATTGATGCCGGCAACCGCCTCTGAAGACTATAAAAGGGACCTCCTTCCACCTTGAGAGGAAACCATCCAAAGCAGAGAAGAGTAGTCTAGTGAGAAGTTCCCATCTTTAGAGTTAGATTAGGGAGAGAGTGGGTGAGTTGCTTAGGTGACAACCAAGCTTTGTAGAGAGAGTCCGGGATTTCCTCTCGGTCTTATCTCAACATTTTCGCCCCAGAGGAATATACTTCAGGAGTTATCTTCAGTAAGTCCTCGGTCTCTTGCCTTTAGTACATCGCTAGTTTACAACTTACTTTTCAGCAAGTTATCTTATTTATTTGATCTGCGGGTACCTGAGTCTGCACAAGTGACAGCGACTCTTGTTTGGGGTTTCCTCTATAGCCCTTCGCGTTGGGTGGAGGTCAGTGGCTGAAAGCTTAGGCGTGGTGCCTGTGCTGGCTAGCCACCTCAGGTTGTGTTGCACCCCACGGAACTGCAGTGGTAGGAGGTAGGTGGTGACAGTCCTGTCCGTCCTTTGTACTCCACCACGTTCGGATGTACTCATAACAGTAGTGCTGAGCCCGGAAGAACCCCTCTCTCATCCCGTTCTGAGTTCTTCCCGTTCTAGCCGTCGAAGCAGATCAGATTAGATATAGATAGTTTGTCTGGGGTAACGAGTAGCTAACTAAAGTCAAGCTCTCTACCCGCTTACCTTGTGCTCCCTGGTGGGTCCGGTTGGAAAAGTTCTAGGCTAGTCGCGTCTAGTCGCGTCTACCGTTCCTTGGATTCGATATCCAGGTTCTTACTCCCCTAGTGAAAGGCTACATCATACTCCATGCGCTTGCGGATTTAGTTAGGCTAAGTAGTGCCAACACACACACGATGACCGGCCGTGGCTCGACCGAGCGTCGTGGAAGGGAGAAGGGGGCCAAGGAAGGGGCAGTGGGCAGCAAGGCGCTTACCGTGGGGTAGCAGGTACGGAGGATGGCCGGGGTCGTGCATCGACGGGCGGCGACGGTCTTCAGTTGCGGCAAGGCTCGGGCGGCGCTCCTCCAAGGCGTTGGCACCCTCTGGGTCTTGTCACCCAGCGCCTGGTGGTGCTCCGAACAGCGCTACGGCGATCAAGGGGAGCCAAGTGCGCCTAGGGGCGGCGGGAGTGCTAGAGCGGGGCGGCGGCGCTCGTGAGCCCGCGGCGGCGGTCAGGTGCTCATATAGGTGCCGCAGTGTGTGTGAGCCCTAACCGAGGTGCGCGCAGGGCTATTTATAGCCCAGCGGAGCTCCCTGGTGGCTCACCGGGGCGATGTGGCCTTGACGCGTGGCGTGGCGAGCTCTCCAGCGTGCGACGCGTGAGCACTCGTGCATGCTTGGCTCGGGGGAAAAGCGGCCGGAGAGCGGTGGTCGGCGCCGCACTCTTGGTGCGGTGGACGCGCGTGGTGACGGTACACGTCCTGCGTGCCTTTGTCGACTTTATCTCGGCCGGAGGAGGGAGATCAAACGGCGACGACAAAGCACGGACGCCACGGTATGGCGAGGGAGAGGGGCTCTGAGCCGGAATGGCTCTTCTGACGTGCGCAGGGGGTGAAGGGGATGGCGTGGCGTTGTTCTCGGGGCGCCACGAGGGCCGGAGGCGGTGCGATGGCGGTATGGGGCAGCGGCGGCGACCACGACAGGGACATGAGGGAGGGGGGAGGAATCAGGGGAGGAGAGGAGGAAGACGACGGCGGAGGTGGGCTGGGTTGGGCCGCCCGGAGGTGAACCGGGGAGAAGAGTTGAGGGGGCGAGAGCAGACTTCGGGGGAGAAGGCCAAGGGGAGGTGGCGCGCGAGGCTGGGCCGGGAGTTGAGGGGTCTAAAATGAACTTTCATTTAGTTGGTGTTTGACTGTAAATTATTATGCCTAATAGTGAAGTGAATTCATATGCAAATATGAGAGCATCGATTTGTTTAGTCTATTGGAGTATTTAGAATTAATGTTTAAGCCTAATTGGCTGAGAAAGTATATGATGCTTGTATGAAAATACTTGTGGACTATGCGCAGCAAGGCAATTAAAATATTTAGGAAGAGTTACGTCCAAAGGCCCAGACCACCAATGGCCGGGCAGCTTTTCTGTTAATTATGGCCCATGCTGCTAATGGCTGTACGTATGTGTGTGCATGTATGAATATACTTACAGCAAGTTCGATGATCTAGAAGCTTCTGGGCCGAAGTCCATGCGCCGTATAAATATCTCCTGACTCTGCAATGGATCAGATAATTATGCCGGGCAGTAATACAAAGGAGATATCATGTTTGTTTGACCCATCTCACTTGCCGATGGACCTTCTCTAAACCGGGCCAATGTTTCAGTGATTAGTGAGTCCCTACGTTAACATACTGCCTACAGGTTGAATGGGATCGGCGCTATCAATTTTTGAATGAGTATGCAGCGCGCTAGAGGGAACGGCCTGCTGTTATCTCGGGTCATCTGAACTGAAGGCCGGCGGCGCTCACCTCCCAGACGCTCCCCTTGTTGACCTATCTCCCTCCTCTATATATAGTCTTCTATCTTGCAGGTGAAAAGCCCCCGGCTGGACCTCTCCAGAAATCACACACGCACACCATCATCATTCACACACACTACTCATCTTCATCCCTTCACGCGCACATACATCACCATTGCCTGGAGATTGGCCTCGCCGTCGCAGACGAGCTTGGCGGGTTTTGCCGCCAGATCGGCTTCATCGTCATCAGCGTTTCTTCTCCTCGTGCCTATGGCACTGCCTTGTGGTGAGTGATTGCGCATGGCATGGAGGCCTGCAACTTTCTTTTGTTATTCTCTCACAGGAATATACCTTGTAAAGGGCAGCGCCGCAGGCGTCAGATCTTCAGCCGCGATCTTGAAAAAAAACAAGCGCCGGAGACACTCTTGTGTCATGAAAATAAAAGATCAGTGGTATAAACCACTGCCGGCAGCACTTGGTGCATACGTGTATTCTCTTTTCTCCTATTTTGCAGGTACAGCAGATTCAAGAGTTTGCAATTGCAGCAGCTTCAAAAGAGATATTGATATATAGGCGACCATGTTTAGAACATTTGTGTGAACAGGTCTGCGATCTTGGTCTGGCAGCCGGGTTGCAGCATTTGTAACGTGAATTGCAGAGTCATTATATGAGCTCACGTTAGAGCAATTATGGGCAAAGAAGGGATATGCTGCTATAATGCCCTTCCTTGATCTAAGGCATTTGTTTAATCAAGTTGCAAGCCCCGCATGTTGTGTGTTTATGCAGGTTTATTAGAAGGGAATAAAGAAATCAAGTTTATGCTATTGGCCCGGCCATAGATGAGAGTTATATTCTGTGATATCAGGAATTTAGCTAAAAGTTTTGGATTAATTATTCATTATTCTTCTGATACCGACGAGGCCGGAAGTCTTTACCACGTCCTGACCGACGAGGCTGGACATATTCGTTCGTGACCGACGAGACCGAACACATTTTCACATCCAGAGATTTTAGTTAAATTCTTGTGCATGGTGGAATATGGCGTCAAGTCGCTTGGCATTTCTTTTTTTTATTATATATATGCAGCAATCATCTACGGAGTACAGGACAAGACGCTTGATCACGACGATCGTTTGACGCAGCAGCATAATCGGAGGAATTCTATGGGCTTGGCCTATGGATGTAATTAACTAGAGTTCTTACGAGGCTCTAGGATTCAAGGACTACACAATCGTCTGTACCTTAAGGCGCTATGCAGAGATATATGTAAAAGGTGACTTGTAAAAGAATTTTTTCGAGAATGAATAAAGAAAGCAAGTTTCCCACTTTATTGTGTGTCTGTGTGTTTTATTTATTTATTTGTATACTATCGTATACTGGCACGCCTGTCGGTGTTCTACCGTCGATCCTACCGAGGGGTATCCCGAGGTAGTAGAATTTCAGGTGGGTTTCGCCGAGATCAGGAACGCAAAGGCTAAGAGACTCAGGATTTTACACAGGTTCGGGCCGCTTAGGAGGCGTAATACCCTACGTCCTGTGTGGTGATTGGTATTGATGAGATCGTGTTGCTTGGAGGGGGTCCCTGCCCAGCCTTATATACATGGCGGACAGGGTTACAAAGTCGGTTTCAAGTAGAATCCTAACCAATTACTACTCGGAGAGTGCTTTACAAGGCAATCCGAGTAGTTTACAAGTCATACGACTAGTTTCCATAACGAGAAGAGTCCTTGTAGTACTCTACTCGTGTTCTTCATGCCTGGTACGACTCTTACTGGAGACAATCCATGTGTCCATGTGGGCCCATGGTCGTACCTCCAACAAGCCCCCAAGCGCTTCATCGTCGAGTATCGTCAACCGAGTGCTTGCCAAGCCAATCGAATGCTTTTTCGAGTTCTTCGAGTGCCTGATCAGTCTTGGACAGGTCTTCGTTGTCACGTGGCCATGAGGTGCTTAAGCCCCGTTTATCTTGATCAAATCAGTAGTCTTCAAAATATTATATGGTATGCGATAAAAATCGCACTCCATATGGAGTAGCCCCCGAGCCTTAAGTTGAATCGAAGAATCAGGTTGAGGGTCCTCAGAATCTTGAATCTTCATCTTGTTCTTGAAATGTGCAATTTTGGAAAAATTGCACTTGATATCAAGTAGCCCCCGAGCCTTGGGTTGAATCAAAGAATCAAGCCGAGGGTCTTGATTTAAGTCTTCAGTCTTCAGAAAAAATAAAATCAACAGTCGTTGTATGTAGCCTATCAGCCCCCGAGCCTTGAAACGACTCAGAATGATCAATTCAAGGGTCCAGCAAGCTTTAGGGTTCTTCAAATCATCTTGGAGATCATCATCCGAGTGGTAATTTGCGCCCAGAAATAATGGTCATATTGAATCATCTTGGAGTTCATCATCCGAGTGGTTTTCTTGTACCCAGCCCCCGAGCATAGGAGCCAGCGGAGATGCATCGAGTAGTATGTAGTCGAAATAGCCACCATCAACAGAGTAGCAAAACAGAGGAGGTCGTGGTTGACTTGTCACGCCGCGATCTCCCCAGAAATAGGAGTCAGGTGCCAATGTAGTCGAGACCCCATCATTGGTACTTGGTGACTCAAATATGCTGGAGAAAGAGAACTAGGTAAGCCTGATGGCGAACCAAGTTGTAATTTTAGCGTCAGCCCCCGAGCCTGGAAGCTGGCGAAGATGTGATAGCACACTGTGCAGCGTAGAGAGTTGTCATCCAAACAAAGTACTCGGCGCTTGGCCAATCTTGTTATAACAAAATAAAATTAATTGAAACAAGTAACTTAGCTTGTTTGTTGTCGTTTGTCGATGAAGCGGACTAGTCAGAGTTGATTCCGACTAGTTTGAGTTCATCATGAGCACATTGGCGATGCGGCAGTACTGCGGCACAAGCTGAAGTCGAGCTTTGACTTGATAACTTGCAACGGGTTGAGGCGACCACCATATTGGTGAATTCCATTGATCATGATGCGCCCGAAGAGTCATCCAAACCACTCTTGCAGTGTATTCAGGAAGCCCCCGGCAAGTTGAACTCATTTTGCGAGTTATACTTCAAAGCACTTGATAACTGGTACTTGAAGATCACTACTCATACTGTGGAGTAGACTCTAGAGTACTTTCAAATAAGTACTCAGAGATTTGAAATCACTACTCTTTTTGTGGAGTAGACTCTGGAGTACTTCAAATAAGTACTCAGAGATTTGAGATTACTACTCGCCTTGTCGAGTAGACTCTGTAGTACTTTCAAATAAGTACCCAAAGATTTGAAATTACCACTCGTGGGTAGTTGCTTTATAAGGCTAGCTGGCCTCTACAGGTGTTCAGCCTGGTCTTAGTTAAAACTAAGTACTCAGGGATCCTGGAAAGTAGTCATGTGAGCTACTCTTCGGATTTGGACCGATGTATACTTTGTTGAATCAACAAGTATCAAAGGGAACTCTGGAAGTATTAGGAGCTAGGGTAGTCTTATAAGACAACCAAAGCATGAATGAAGCCGATAGATCGCGGATCGAGTACTGAGAAAACTGCACTTTATTGATGAAATCTTCAAAATATTGTACAGACTCTTGACGTACTCAAATAACGATCCTAAGCATAGAACTTGTGTAGATGCTCGATGTTCCATGAATCTTTCTCTTCGACTCCTTCACTGTTCTTCAATCGATACGACCCGGGTCCAGTCACCTTGTGTATGATGAAAGGGCCTTCCCAGTGGGACATAAGCTTGTGCATACCCGTGGTCTTCTGTATCCTTCGCAATACTAAGTCGCCGATGTTGAACGAGCGCTCTTGGACGTTTCTGTCATGATAGCACCGAACCCCCTGGAGATATCGAGTGGAATTTAACAAAGCTGCACAGCGTTTCTCCTCGATCAGATCAAGCTCTAGTCGTCTTGTATCATCAGCAACTCCTTCGTCGTATTGTTCTATTCTTGAGGACTTATAGATCAGGTCTACTGGTAGGATAGCCTCAGATCCATACAACAGAAAATATGGAGAGTGGCCGGTTGGCTTGCAAGGCTGAGTTCGAAGCCCCCAGACTACTTGTGGCAACTCATAGATCCACTTGCCTCCATATTTCTTGTCGTGCTCGTACAGTCGCTTCTTCAGGCCATCCAGGATCAAACGATTGGCTCTCTCGACTTGTCCATTGGCCTTGGGGTGAGCTACTGATGCGTGAATTACCTCAATGTCGTTCCTCTCACAGTGGTCCTTGAACTCGTGGCTGTTGAAATTGGAACCCAAATCTGTGATGATACGATGAAGACAGCCATACCTGACCATCAGATCACTAATGAACCCCTTGGCCTTAGCCGCAGATATGTCCGTGACTAGTTTGACTTCTATCCACTTGGTAAACTTGTCGATCGCAACCAGCACATGTGTGAAGTTTCCTGGAGCAGTCGTAAGCTTACCAATCATGTTGAGTCCCCAGCATGCGAACGACCAAGAGGGAGGAATAGCAATAAGCTTGTGAGCAGGCACGTGTTGTTGCCTGGCAAAGAATTGACACCCGGGGCACTTGAGGACAATCTCTTCCGCGTCTTGCAGAGCCGTGGGCCAATAATAAGCTGCTCTGAATGCCTTGCCCACCATCGTTCGTGATCCTGCGTGATTCCCGCACGCGCCTTCATGAATTTCTTCCAAGATACCCTTGCCTATTGCTCTCGGGACACACTTCATGGCAATATCAGTGTAGAGTCCTCTCCTGTAGAGCTGATCACCGATGAGTAGATAATTCTTTGATCTCCGGACGACTTGTTCAGCTTCAGTCTTGTTCAAAGGCAGGGTCTTGTTCTTGATGTACTCGATGAACGAGACACGCCAGTCTTCTTCGATTGTCAAAACCTCTCTATCTGGTCCGTGTTCGTCATTGTGTGACGGTGCGGACTTCTCGAAGTCGATGGTCCTTTTGTGGAGCTCCTGGACGAAGACTCCTGCTGGAACTTCTGCACGAGTGGATCCGAGCTTGGAGAGTATGTAAGCAGCGACGTTGTCATCACGAACCACCCAACGGTACTCGAGCCCTGAGAATTTGTTCTCTAGCTTGCGCACAGCTTCGCAGTAAGCGTCCATGTTCTCCTTCTGGCGATCCCAATCCTTGTTGTAGTGGGTGATGACGACAGAGGAGTCGCCGTACACCATCAGCCTCTTGATTCCCAGAGAAATTGCGAGTCGTAGACCATGTAGCAAGGCCTCGTACTCTGCTTCATTGTTGGACACCTTCCAGAAGATTTGGAGGACATATTTGAGTTGATCGCCCTTGGGCGAGATAAAAAGTACTCCCGCGCTGGCGCCTTCGAGTTTCAGGGAGCCATCGAAGTACATGGTACAGTGCTCTGGTCTGCCGACGGGGATGTCCACTTGATTCTCGCGCCACTCTGCCATGAAGTCTGCCAGCACCTGCGACTTGATGGCCTTCTTGGGTTTGAACTCGATACTGAGGGCGCCAAGCTCGACGACCCACTTTGGAATTCGCCTGGTCGCGTCCGGGTTATGTAAAATGTCGCCCAAACCGAACTCTGTCACCACCGTGATGGTGTACATGTCAAAGTAGTGGCGCAGCTTCCTGGATGTGATGAGTATGGCGTAGAGTAGTTTTTGCACTGCTGGGTATCGAACCTTGGACTCCGTGAGTACTTCACTGACGAAGTAAACTGGCCTCTGCACAGGATATGCAAGATTGTCCTCGGCGCGCTCGACCACCAAGACAGTGCTCACCACATGAGTCATTGCTGCGATGTAGAGCAGCAATTCCTTGTCGTCGTCCTGCGAAGCAGTCAGGATTGGCGGTTTTTGAAGATGCTGCTGGAGATCCGCCAATGCTGCTGCCGCTTCTTCGTTCCATTGGAACTTGTCGCCTTTCTTGAGTAGCTTGAAGAAGGGGAGGCCCCTCTCTCCAAGTCGTGAGATGAATCGATGTAGCGCCGCCATGCACTCAGTGAGCTTCTGGATGTCTTTGATGGTCTTTGGAGCTTCCATTGCTGTGATGGCATTGATCTTCTCGGGGTTGGTCTCGATGCCGCGGTGGCTGATGATGAATCCGAGTAGTTTCTCAGAGGGTACTCCAAAGACACACTTTGTTGGATTAAACTTCCATTGCCACTTCCGCAGAGATGCGAAGGTCTCCTCCAGATCAGCGATGAGTTCTTCTGGTTTTCTGGTCTTTACGACCACATCATCGACATAGGCTTCCACGTTGCGATGAAGTTGCTTCTCAAGGCAGAGTTGGATCGCGCGCTGGTAAGTCGCACCAGCGTTCTTCAGCCCAAATGACATCGTGGTGTAAGCATAAGCACCATAAGGGCTGATGAACGCCGTCTTGATTTGATCCTCCTCTTTCAGAGATATCTGATGATAACCCGAGTAGCAATCAAGAAAGCAAAGTAAGGCACAGCCAGCCGTGGAATCAATAACCTGGTCGATGCGCGGTAATCCGAAGGGATCCTTGGGGCAATGCTTGTTGAGATCAGTGTAGTCGACGCACATGCGCCACTCGTTGTTGTTCTTCTTTCTCACCAAGACTGGATTTGCCAACCAGTCGAGGTGGAAGACTTCCTTGATGAATCCTGTGGCGAGTAGTTTCGCTAGCTCCTTCTTGATCGCCTCTCGCTTGTCGGTTGCGAACTGTCGCAACCGTTGCCTCTTGGGTGTAGCTTTGGGATCGACATTAAGGCTGTGTTCGATCAGGTTCCTTGGCACTCCTGGCATATCTTCAGGTTTCCACGCGAAGATGTCGCGGTTGGCTTGTAGGAACCTGACGAGCTCGCCTTCCTATTTCGGGGTTAAGCCGGCCCCGATCTTGGTGGTCTTCGACTAGTCTCCTTCCAGTAGTGGTGCGTCCTTGGTCGCCACGTCTTCAGGGATGGCCGCCTTGTGTGGTCCGGGCTCCTTGCTGGGGACCTCATACTCTGTCTTTTGAGCTGCTGTGAAGATCTAGGCCATGGCGTTGGGTACCTGAGTGGTAGCCGCAAACTCCACAGCCTCTCTGTCGCAGTTGTATGATCGTCGCAAGTCGCCACGGATAGAGATGACGCCTCTGGGTCCTGGCATTTTGAGGACGAGGTAGACATAGTGTGGTATGGCCACGAACTTGGCCAAAGCAGGACGTCCGAGGATCGCTTGATAGGAGGTCTCGAAGTCCGCCACCTCAAACTTGATGTACTCTGTCCTGTAGTTCTCCTGCGTGCCGAATGTGACTGGTAATGTGACTTGGCCGAGGGGAAGACTGCCATTACCAGGGACAATGCCGTAGAACGGGGATTCGGTGGGAGTCAACAGTTTTTCAATGTCGAGTCCCATCCTCTTCAGGGTGCCAGAGAATAGCACGTTCAGCCTCGCCCCACCGTCGATGAGCACCTTGGTGAGTTGTGGTCCTGCCACCGTGGGGTCCAGGACGAGTGGCAATTGCTCTGGTTCGTCGTAGCTATTCCACTGATCTGCCCTGGAGAAGATAATTGGAACCTCTGAGTATTTTAGGTACCTTGGGACGGCTGGCTCAATTGCCATTATATGCCGTAGAGCGAGCTTATGCTTCCTCCGAGTGGGGAAACCATAGTCGCCTCCCATGATGACCATGAGTACGTTCTTGGGCTTCTGGAACTTGGGCGTCTGGTCCTCGTTGTCGTCTTCTTCTTCGTCGTCGGCCCTTTCCTTGTTCTTGGCTTCAGGATCGAGTGGTTCCCTTGCCGTCTTCTTCTTGGCCTTGTTCTCTCGATCCTTCTCGGCGTATATGCGTTGGAGATCATAACACTGGCCCATGGTGTGCTTATGCTTTGGGTGCATTGGGCACGGCCTCTTCTCAACGTCGCTCTTGCCAGGGTAGTTCTTCTTTTGGCTTCGCATGCCAGTCTCCAGAGTCGCGACTGTGTCGTCTGGTTTGCGCTTGTTGTGCTGGGAGCCCTGCTGGCCTTTGTTGTTTTGCCTCTCCCTACCCTGAGGAGGGCCATACTTCTCGAGGTCGCGGTCTTCTTGCTCAGACCACGTCTCGACTTGGTCACGCAGGGCGTCCAGAGTCCTTGGTCGATGCAGGCCAAATTGCTTGTCAAAGAACCTGTTGGTGATGCCGTTCTAGAACAAATCGATGCAGTCGCGGTCAGAGACGTCCACCACCAGAGTCTTGATTTCCATGAAGCGGCGCATGTAGTCGTGCGCGCTTTCTCCTTTGTGCTGTTTGCACATGGCGAGGTCGTGTCGAGTCTTGGGGCGACTGTATGTGCCTTGGAAGTTGGACACGAAGATCTTCTTCAGGCGTTCCCAGGAGTCGATGGAGCGTCGTGGCAGGTTTTCGAACCATGTGAGTGGAGCAGGCTCAAGTGCCATTGGGAAGTATCTGCACTTGATGGCAGTGTTGCCACCCGCGCACTCGATAGCCGTAGAGTAGATGCGCAGCCACAACTCAGGGGAGGTCTTGCCGTCGTACTTCTCGAAGCCGACTGGTTTGAATGGTTGCGGGTAAACCGCCATCCGGATGTCCCTAGAGAACATTGGGTACTCGTCGTCTTCTTCCCTGTACCCCCGGGCTTCATCACGCCTCTTGGATTCAAGAATGGAGCGCGCGTCGCGATTGGCGTTAATGGTTTGCCAGAGGTCGGCACTGTGTGCCGGCCCGTGGGATGTGTAGCAGCGTCGTTGCGATGAGTACGTCCGCCTCGTTGACGATCATCTTCTGGTCGGCGTGGGGGTGCGCCTTCTGCGCGGTTGGCTTCTCCCAGTCAGCTGGGGTTTGGTGGACGATGCTTGTCGCGGGGAGGTTGACGTCCGCTGCTTTCGACTTCTTCGCTGCGCGATGGTGCGGCGGCGATGGCCTTGTCGAGAGTGCGTATCATGTCGTTGATCCTTTCGAGTGCAGCTGTCGTCTCTAGGGTTCTTGGCAGGCTGCGGACGTGATAAGCAATCTCCATTGCATTAGCCATAGGAGAGTCGTAGCGTGCCACTCGCGCGAACTCTTGAGCGAGGTTGTGGCCAGCCATGACGCGATTGCGAGCGTTTAGGCGGCGCTGAGCCCTCCTGTTGTTCCGGATTTCTCTGTCCATGGCCGCTTGAGCGGATTCGCCAGCGCGTGCGTCTTCATTCGCAGAGATATCTCCTTCTAGCTCAAAAGCGTAGCGCGGGTCGTTGTCGACGTCACCAGTTGCTGCTGCGCCAGCCATGAAGACTTGTCAATTGAGTTCGACAGAGTCACTGGAGCTTGGGGTGACGAGCTCCGTAGAGCTTTCCTCTTCTGGCAGCAGCGGTGTGCCGTGCTGGAACGGTAGGTCGTCAGTAGTTTCAGACCCAAAGAGTACAAAGATCTGGCAGGACTCGTAGATGTCCCGTGGGATCCTGTCTCTTTGGTAGACTGATCTTCCTTCAGGCGTGGCGTAGATCACGAGGTCGTGTTCGCCATCGTCTTGTAGTGTCTCCTCGTCCGAGTCCGAGTGGCATTCGAGGACCGCTTGGCTTAGAGAGTTGGCGTGTCCTGCCATGACTCGGACTGGAGCGTCCCGCTTCGAGTCCATGATGGACTCGAACTGGCTCCGTAACGCCTCACAGTATGCGTGGGTCGAATTACGGAGTCCAAAACGGGAATTGGGGTGGGAGGGTTGTTTGCTTCTCCGTAGTCGTGATCGACTCGGACTCTTGCCCGCGGATGAGGTCCGTGAGCGTGATCTCGCCGAGTTGCTCGGCCAAATCTTCCATGATGGGCGCTTGCTCCTGCTTCAACTCTGTGGGTGTCTCGTTGAAGCTGTAGAAGCCACCCGAGCCGTCGGCGACGTAGACCCACGAGCCAAAGTGGAACGTTGTGCCCTCCTGAGGCGCTTCAGCTTGAATGTAGGTCACCATTGCGTTCTCCACGGGATATTCGAGGAAAACCCCTACCTGGCGCGCCAGATGTCGGTGTTCTACCGTCGATCCTACAGAGGGTTATCCCGAGGTAGTAGAGTTTCAGGTGGGTTTCGCCGAGATCAGGAACGCAAAGGCTAAGAGACTCAGGATTTTAGACAGGTTCGGGCCGCTTAGCAGGCGTAATACCCTACGTCCTGTGTGGTGATTGGTATTGATGAGATCGTGTTGTTTGGAGGGGGTCCCTGCCCAGCCTTATATACACGGCGGGCAGGGTTACAAGGTCGGTTTCAAGTAGAATCCTAACCAATTACTACTCGGAGAGTGCTTTACAAGGCAATCCAAGTAGTTTACAAGTCATACGACTAGTTTCCATAACGAGAAAAGTCCTTGCAGTACTCTACTCGTGTTCTTCACGCCTGGTACGACTCTGACTGGAGACAATCCATGTGTCCCTATGGGCCCATGGTCGTACCTCCAACAATGCCCGCATTCTATTACACCGTACGCAGAGAAATTTCGAGTATTTCTCTCGCGAAAACAGTTGGGCCGGATAAAAATCGGCCCGTTAGACATAGGATCATTTTCCTATTTCTTTTAAAGCATTTTTGAATTCTAATTTAGGCTATAATCCCTTTTAAGTTTGGTCCTAGGGTTTTGGTGCTAGTTTAGTCCTTATGGAGCACTCAAGTTGTAAAGTATTTTTATTTCTTTTTCCTATAATTATTTTATACTCCATTATTCATAGTAAATCCTATTTAAGCCTACAATGGCTTTAACAAATCCAATAATTAATCTAATAATGAATTAAATAATTCCTTTTTAATTTTGAGGGTGTCACAGCGGGGTTGGCGTGGACGTCGTGCTTCCCGTGTCGAAGGCAATGGCGTCGAAGTCCCGTGGTGCTCCGCGACGGCAGCTCCTTTCTTTGGCGTGGACGGCAGAAACTGCTGGTGCTTGACGCCCTTGGCGCCAGCGGCTCTGCTCCTGGTTGGCACGGCATGGAGCTCCTCCCCTCTCGTCTTCTCTCCCCTCGTCCTCCCTCTGGTTCCTCTCCTCCTCCTCTTCCTCGTGGAGGCGCGCGCGAGGAAACCCAAAAGGGTGCGGCTTGGGTGAGAGGCGCGAGAGCGCTTTGGTTTTTAAGGGTGGTGGCCGCAGGGCTCTCGTGAGGGAGCGCGGTTGGGGGCACGTGGACAGATAGGAAGTGCTCGGGGACACGCGGCAGCGTCACGTGGTGCGAAGCTAGGGTTTGGCGGCTGGGTTGATGGGATGATTGGGTCTTGGCATGCGGGCCAGCCGGCGGCCAGGGTAGGATGGGAAAATTCCCGTGGTGAGCTTCTAGAAAGGGGGCCCTGAGGTAGGGTTTGGGTCAAGGCGGGGTGCTCATCTCCTTGTTGTGGAGTGGCCACACGCGCGAGCGGGAGCGGCGACGCTCTGCTCGGCACGGGGGGAAAAGCAGAGGGAAAAGGAGAGGTGGAGAGGAAAGCTGAGCGGTGGGGTCCGTGCGTCAGTGAGCGTGAGAGAGAGCGGTAGGTGGCGAGCTGGGCCGGTGGTGGCGCTAGGCCGAGCGGAGTCGGGTGGGCTCCGCGTAGCTGGGCTAGGCCGAACGGAGGGAGGTTAGGCGGGCTAGGCCAAGGTTTAGGTAGGCCGGGCTAGGATGAGGGGTTAGAAGAGTTCGAGGTTAGGTTTTGGACTGGGCCGGTTCGGTGGATGAGTTAGCAGGCCGTGGCCGGTAGGAGTTAGGTGGGTCTCGCCGAGCTGGTTAGGTTAGCTGGCCCAAGAGAGGTTAGGGTTAGATCAGTTAGCTTTTTAGTTTGTATTTGAAGTTTGAATTTCAAATACAAACTACACTCAGACAATTCAAACAAATTCGATCGAAACCAAATAACTCCAAATCACACATGCTTGTGTATGAGGAATATTTTTATGCACAAATTAAGTTACTAGGAATTTAGAGAGAGCAATTAACTTATATTACAAATACTTCATGTCTCACATCATTGCACAACAAAATTTTTTATAAATTCCGATTTTTCATACAAGTAACAGACTGCAATTTGCATCTGTTGATCAACATCAAGCGCAAGGCAACTGTCCTTGATCATATCCCAGCAACCTATGTTACTTTACTTTATTTAGAATAGTTAGACCATTAGTTGCATGCTGAATCCCATGATAGGGTTTACTAGAATATTTCTTCTGTCATTCCTTGAAGCCCGGGTTGTGTTGGTAATAGTTTCATGCTTAGCTTCGCAGTCTTTTGGGTTGGGATAATAAAATTAATCTTACATAATCTGGTAATAAAGTTAAGGAGGTGTAATCCTCGTGATCATGTTGGTGGGAATCTGAGCAGGATGGACCGAGTGGTATGATGATTCGATGGTTTTGATTTGGTTCTTCCGGGTTTGTGCTGGTTCCTGCCTCGGATTCTAAGGACCGGTTCATGAAGCCTGTAACCCGGCAAAACAGCGCAACCATGAGACCAAAATGGGCTCCGAGACTGGCCAATTAATTAGGGGAATCTTGTGTGGACATTAGTTTCATAGTAGCTGAGACGGAAGATGGCTTCTATGGTCTCTACTCTAGATAGGTATTTGGGACGGAAGGACGCTTCCAAGAGTAGATGAGGGACAGGATATTGCTTCTATGGCGTGCGCTATGAGCTAATACGCATGGGAGGACTCTTTGTAAAGGCCTTGTAGTGTAACCTGGCTGATCACCTCGGAAGTGTCAAGCGTAATGGAAAACACGACTCATGGTGAAAGTGTGCGACCTCTGCAGAGTGTAAAACTGATATATCAGCCGTGCTTACGGTCAAGAGCGGGCCTAGACTTCTTCGTGATTAGTGGTGCTCGGAGATGGATGGTTGGCAAGAAGGTGGTTGCTCAGATGGATTTCTGAGTGTTCGGATGGATTTTTGATGGTTGGTTCTGGTTGAGCTGGTGGTTTCACATATAGTAAATAGGTGCTAAGAACTTAAGGTTAAATTAAGGTTGTTGCTTAAGCATGAGTTAAACACTAAAAAGCCCTCCTATTTAAGCCTCATGTCATTTTCTTTTCCTACACTTGCAGAGTACAATTCGTTGTACTCACCCTTCTTTGTCCCCCTGCTAGCCTAGACCTCGGATGACGTGAAGTTCGCTGAAGATGATGACCTCGACCAGACGCTCGGTTCTAGGCTGGTGTACCCCCGGTCGGCTTCCTGTGGATATGAATTAACCAAAGGTAGCATGTACCCACGGGCAATTACTTTCCTTATTCATTGAATGCATCTTACACAATTATTTTTAAGGTAAAAAGGCAAGGAATCCCCTACTGACCTCAATCTAAAAATATAAGGAAAATTGTACGGAGCAAGATGGTACTGAGAAACTAACGGTGAAGAACTCTAAGATTTATAATTGAAATTAATCTACTACTACTAAAAATCATGTTCCCTGGTAGACAATACTTATTACTGACCACTTCGAGAACAGAAAATAAGTAAATATTAAGTCACTAAGAAATTGATAGAATGCCAAACGCTAAAATTATTGCAAAATAGCCAAAGTCGTCCCTAAACTTTGCACAAAGGGTCTTGATTTGTCCACAAACTTTTAAAAGGGTCGATCTAGTCCCTCAACTCTTGTTTTTTGTCAAAACAGTACTACACAACCCGACATTACAAATGGGTCATCACAGCCGGTTTTGGTGAAACCGGTTGTGATGCCTCATCACACTCGGTTTTTGCGTAAATAGGGTAGCTGGCTGTTATAACCGGCTGTGATAGTGGACATCACAACCGTTTTTTACCAAAACCCGACTGTGATAGTTGGCCAACTCAATTTTTTGGTTAATGGGAATGGTAGCAGATTACTAGCCTGGAATGGATGGACCAAATAGTTCAGTTTTTGTTTTCATTCATGTGCTTCGTCAAACTAGTTGGCTAAAATTAAATTGCACGTTAGTCTGAAATTAGCACCTCTTTCAATCATGTGTACCATAGCAGCACCTAGTTGTTTGAAATTAGCACCACAGATGACTGATGTGGTTTTATGTGACTGCTGTTGGAAATGAGACCAACATCCTTACATGCTCATCTTTTACACAATGATGATGTTCCTGAACTTGATGCAAGGAATTTTGCTTTAACACACTAAGCTTTTCTTGGTTCATATATATTTTAGTTTATATGTTGCTTGTTCAATAATTTTATGCCTTGAACTTGATGCAAGGAATTAGTTATACACTAATACACCTGCTACTATTCTCATGCCAAATAAACGTTCTTACCGTTACCATTCTCAAAATATATGGTTAGTATTGAATGGTTTTTTTACTGATACTTGAAATATTGCATTATGTTCATATATATTTGCTGAGTGCTTTTTGCTGACTTGTTTCTTATTATGTGTAGGCTGCGGTTTGGGGGAAGAGAAGTCAAGACACCTAGGTGAATCCTTGCTTTATCTGTAGAACTGATGTTAAGCTCTGTGTACACTTGTTTGGTCGAATTATGATTTAGATTTGTTCACAACTTCACATAGGGCTAATTCCTAGCAAAGGAATAGTTGTTCACAACTTCACATAGGATCTGACCAGAATTCATTTTGATTTGTCCACAGGGACTCTCCAATAGCAATGCTCTTGCTCTCTAGGCCTTGTTGCTCTCTAAGTCTGCCAAGGCTGTGAAGAAGTCATTCTCTCTTCTTTCACTTCTTGGTAGCATCCTTCCCATCTACAAGTAAACATCTGCGTGTTCATTGAAAGAAACATATTTTGTTGTTACCTGTGAGCTGCTAGACTGATAACATGTTTCTACCACTGAATTGAAGTAATATGTATTTCAAGAATAGATAGCTAGTTTTCTTCTGTTCATATGTTGTACTTGGCACAAGTTCTTTTGGCTGTTGAAAGTCTGTAACATGTTAATAGCATTTTCTCCCTATCCTGTCTAAATTAAGATCAGTTGTGATAGTACAAGAAGATTCTTATGGATATACAAACCATTTTTGCACTGACCTAAAATAATAGAAAGGAGTTTCTGCTTGTGGGTGCTGAGGTTTAGCCTCAGATGTTGTTTTATATATATTCTGTTGGTATTTAGATGAACAATTATTTCCTTGCTTGTGGCTGCAGGAAGACCTTAGGAAGATAGATGTTCTTTCTGATTCCATCATTGCTGTTTGACTGCCTAGAATTCAGAGAGGTCTCTCAGAAAGAACAAACACAAGAAGGAAGGTCAATTTCTCATCGCTATTGAAGGTATGACACTTGCACTGAAAATAATATGGATGCTAACAATTAGAACTTCTTATGTTCTTTTGTGTCTGTTCACTAAAATGTATGATTACTGTTGTATGATGTAGCTATGTAGTCTTTTTTATGTGTTACGACTTACAACTGAACTACTATGATGAAGTTTGTTTATCTTGAGAATGGTTTAGATTAACTACTGTTTCTTTGCAATTAGGTGCCAAAGAGCTTTCTGAAATCTAGAGATTTCCAACAGGAGTGTGTTCTTTCAGCAATTCAGGTTTTATCAGTACATTTTGCCCAATGGAGCTACCATGTATCTTTCCCAGAAGTAGCCATCATTCCTCTCATCCTCTTGAAAAGACTACATGAGCAGACAACAATTGAATCGCTTCACCGTCCTATTAAACGATTGATAGACCAGGTGAGTTCACACACCCTAAAGTCAGATGTTCACAATAGATGGTTCATGTAGTTGTGCAATACTACTGTCATTTGCCTAGTTGATGACTAAAATAGTTGCATTGGTTGTGTACTGTGATAGTTGGCAAATAGAATAATAGCGGCAATCTTTCACCTAGGATACATTGGTCGTGTACAGTTTGTCATATCTCTTTAGTTTACTTGACTTGAGATAAATGCTGAGATTTTGAATTTCTTCCTGCAGGCAAACCTTAATTGTTATCTTGCTTCAGTCCTCGAATTAGTTATACTTCTGCTAGTATTCTCATTTCAAATAAATGTTCTTATTGTTAGCATTCTCAAAATATACGATGCAAGTGTTATAACTTTCTATACTATATGGCAACTTGTAATATTCAGTAGTGTTTGTTTTTTGTTTTACTGAAACTTTCTATACTGTACGTAGGTGCTGTAACTGAAAGGGTCGTGGAGGTTTGTGAAGATATGAATATCTCCTTTTTGATATGATTAGCTGAACATCAATATGTAGCTTGTGATATACTGATACCTCCTGTTAGTATGATTTAGACTTTAGAGACCACAGAGTAAAGAAGTTTCTCATTTTCTCAAGTTGGAGTCTGTATTGGTGATGTGAATTCAACTTGTTGGCTTGTTGCTTTAGAGACTAGATCTGAATTTGCAACATTGGAGTTGGACTTGATCATGCTGGAAATAACTACCCTGTAATCCAGTGTGTTGTGCATTATGATTTTTTCTTAATCTCAAAATTGACATCACAGCCGGTTTCAATAAAAAACCGGTTGAGATGGACTATCATCATAGCCGGTTTTGGTGTTATCATCGCCGGTTTTTGGCTAAAACCGGCTCTGATACTCCCATCATCACAGCCGGTTTTTGATAACCGGCTGTGATTAGGAGGGTTATCACAGCCACTATAACAGCACCGGCTGCAAAAAGCGGCTGTGATGAGGCTTAAAAACCGGCTGTGATAGTGGTTTGTGGAGTAGTGAAAACGTCCCTATGTTGATGTTGCTAGCATGAGATGAAGGTAAAATATCATTTTTACCCTTATGTGCCACATCTTCTTCCTTGTGGACGTCAGCTGCTCTTTTGGCCCACGCTGCTCTTCGTTTTCTTGAACTCCATGCTTTCAGTCCATGGATGTGGAATTATGGATTGGTCATTTTTGAGGCAGTGTAGTTATGCTTTTGTAATTGGTTGGATTGCACGCCAGCATAGTAGTGCTCCAGCCAGTGCCAGCCGCCGCTGCGCTCATCCATATTGTTTCCAGATCATCTAGTTACTGCCTGAATCATGTTTGCCTGCTTGGAGTAGTGGTGGTATGAGGCCCTGGTGCTCCTCTGCGGCCTGCTCATCGATCTTAAAGTGGCAGCAATGGGTGTGCTCATCCAGACCACCTAGCTCATCTACATCTTCCCGCACACTCGCTCGGCTGCGCCATGCCCATGCCCATCGACCACGCGGGTGCCGGGAGGCCGGAGCACGCACACCTCATTGATGCAGCGCATCGTGCTCGGCACTGCGCTAATGCCATGAGCCATTCTTGGCACTGACTGGATGGATAAGACATAGCGTCCGCGATGGAGGCCGACCGAGCAGCGACTCTGAGGGGTCAGCCGCCGGCGTCCACAAGGAAGAAGATGAAGAGCATTAGAAAGTAACTATACCAAGGGTAAAAAAGACATTTCATCTTTGCTTCATACCTGCCACATTAGCACAGGGATGTTTTTGACCCGAAAAATGTTTTTGACCCGAAAATAAGAGTTGAGGGACTAAATTGACCCTTTTGAATGTTCAGGGACGAAATTGACCCCTTGTGCAAATATGAGGGACGACATTGACTATTTTGCCTAAAATTATATATGCCGATTGATGAGGGCAAGGAATCATATCTGACTAAGTCCTGAAAACTGCACTGTTAGCAATAGCAGTGCTCAAGATAAGGTCGTTAAATGGTGCACTTTGATCACTCAATTTGTGAAGAAACTAAAGTCTCAACGAATTAGTAAACTCCAGATTGCATATTCCACTCTAAGGCGATTAGTACCAGAAGCTCCAAGCATTTTATGGTCATTCCCTCAAAAACAAACTCTGCCTAAGCTACCTGCCACCTAAGGTCGAAAGTTACTGCAAGGAGATACCTGATGGGAAAACAGTAGAACCCTTCCACTCTCTGCTAAGAATTATGCTAAGAACACAAATTATGGCACATAATGCAGAGTGTGAATTTTTGCACACTCTGCATTATGTAAAGTTACAATTGTCACAATTATAAGAGTTGCAAAAGGAATAAATTAAGAAGAAAAAACAATTACAAGCTTTATTTTAAGTTGCAAAAGGAACTAAATAAATAGCCTTCACTTTTGCACATAATGCAGAGTGTGAATTTGCATTAGATATATCAGCTAGGCTGCCAAGTGCCAACATACTAAAGTTGAGGAAGAATATATCAGCACACTGCACGAGGGGATACAAAATCTGGGCAGCAGTCAGGACATCCTTGTCACTTCAAATTCTCAAATTCGGACAATATTTATTGCCTATCACACAAATACCACGAACGGTGACAAATTGTTGAGAAAAAAATCAATTGAGATTTGGAATTGAAAAACACCCACACGGGGACAGAAGCTCACCTTATCCCTGTTCAAGCGTGCAGTGACTGTCGGTGTTCTACCGTCGATCCTACTGAGAGATATCTCGAGGTAGTAGAGTTTTAGGTGGGTTTCGCCGAGATCAGGAACGCAAAGGCTAAGAGACTCAGGATTTTAGACAGGTTCGGGAGGCGTAATACCCTACGTCCTGTGTGGTGATTGGTATTGATGAGATCGTCTGTCTCTCTGTTGGGAGACTTGGTTCTGGAGAGGGTCCCTGCCCAGCCTTATATACACGGCGGGCAGGGTTACAAGGTCGGTTTCGAGTAGAATCCTAACCAATTACTACTCGGAGAGTGCTTTACAAGCCAATCCGAGTGGTTTACAAGTCATACGACTAGTTTCCATAACGAGAAGAGTCCTTGCCGTACTCTACTCGTGTTCTTCACGCCTTGTACGACTCTGTCTGGAGATAATCCATGTGTCCCTGTGGGCCCATGGTCGTACCTCCAACAAGCCCCCAAGCGCTTCATCGTCGAGTATCGTCAACCGAGTGCTTGCCAAGCCAATCGAGTGCTTTTTCGAGTTCTTCGAGTGCTTGATCAGTCTTGGACAGGTCTTGGTTGTCACGAGGCCATGAGGTGCTTAAGCCCCGTTTATTTTGATCAAATCAGTCGTCTTCAAAATATTATATGGTGTGCGATAAAAATCGCACTCCATATGGAGTAGCCCCCGAGCCTTAAGTTGAATTGAAGAATCAGGTTGAGGGTCCACAGAATCTTGAATGTTCATCTTGTTCTTGAAATGTGCAATTTTGGAAAAATTGCACTTGATATCAAGTAGCCCCCGAGCCTTGGGTTGAATCAAAGAATCAAGACGAGGGTCTTGATTTAAATCTTCATTTTTCAGAAAAAATAAAATTAGCAGTCGTTGTATATAGCCTATCAGCCCCCGAGCCTTGAAACGATTCAGAATGATCAATTCAAGGGTCCAGCGAGCTTAGTGGTCATCAAATCATCTTGGAGATCATCATTCGAGTGGTAATTTGCGCCCAGAAATAATGGTCACATCGATTCTTGTCAATCGAGTGGTTTTCTTGTAACCAGCCCCCGAGCATAGGAGCCAGCGGAGATGCATCGAGTAGTATGTAGTTGAAATAGCCACCATCAATAGAGTAGCAGAACAGAGGAGGTGCCAATGTAGTCGAGGCCCCATCATTGGTACTTGGCGACTCAAATGTGCTGGAGAAAGGCAACTAGGTAACCCTGATGGCGAACCGAGTTGTAATTTTAGAGTCAGCCCCCGAGCCTGGAAGCTGGCGAAGATGTGATAGCACGCTGTGCGGCCTAGAGAGTTGTCATACAAACAAAGTACTCGACGCTTGGCCAATCTAGTTAGAACAAAATTGTAATAAAAGTAATTGAAACAAGTAACTTAGCTTGTTTGTTGTCATTTGCCGATGAAGCGGACTAGTCAGAGTTGATTCCGACTAGTTTGAGTTCATCACGAGCATATTAGCGATGCGGCAGTACCGCGACACAAGCTGAAGTCGAGCTTTGGCTTGATAACTTGCAACGGGTTGAGGCGACCACCACATTGGTGAATTCCATTGATCATGATGCGCCCGAAGAGTCATCCAAACCACTCTTGCAGTGTATTCAGGAAGCCCCCGGCAAGTTCACTGCCTATTTGAAGAAGACCTGCTGCTATGTGACAGATCACGTGCTGGTGGTCGTCCAGTCCTTCTTCCCAGAAGCGGAGATAGATGATGTTCCGACTGGTAGAGCAGAGGACTGTGAAAGGACCCAATTTGATGAATACCTGAAGCACTTTGAGCCCATAGCAGCAGAAGTTGTAGAGAACTTTGAAGCTCTTCTAACTTTGTAATCCTGTAAGAAACAAGATGTATTGCAACATATGTATGATATGTATATATGCACAGTATGAATTGCAAATGCTTTGCGTTGACACGATTGTGCCATGAAATTGTTACTCATTTTGCGAGTTGTACTTCAAAGCACTTGATAACTGGTACTTGAAGATTGTAAAATCACTACTCATACTGTGGAGTAGACTCTAGAGTACTTTCAAATAAGTACTCAGAGATTTTAAAATCACTACTCATTTTGTGGAGTAGACTCTAGAGTACTTTCAAATAAGTACTCAGAGATTTGAAGTTACTACTCGTCTGTGGAGTAGACTCTAGAGTACTTTCAAATAAGTACTCAGAGATTTGAAATTACTACTCACCTGTGGAGTAGACTCTAGAGTACTTTCAAAAGTACTCAGAGATTTGAAATTACCACTTGTGGGTAGTTGCTTTATAAGGCTAGCTGACCTGTACTGGTGTTCAGCCTGGTCTTAGTTTAAACTAAGTACTCAGGAATCCTGGAAAGTAGTCATGTGAGCTACTCTTCGGATTTTGACTGATGTATACTTTGTTGAATCAACAAGTATCAAAGGGAACTCCGGAAGTATTGGAAAGTAGTCATGTGAGCTACCCTTGCCTGTTGCTCTCGGGACACACTTCATAGCAATATCAGTGTAGACTCCTCTCCTGTAGAGCTGATCGCCGATGAGTAGATAATTTTTCGATCTCCGGACGATTTGTTCAGCTTCAGTCTTGTTCACAGGCAGGGTCTTGTTCTTGATGTACTCGATGAACGAGACACGCCAGTCTTCTTCGATTGTCAAAACCTCTCTATCTGGTCCGTGCTTGTCATTGTGTGATGGTGTTGATTTCTCGAAGTCGATGGTTCTTTTATGTAGCTCCTGGACGAAGACTCCTGCTGGAACTTCTACACGAGTGGATCCGAGCTTGGAGAGTACGTCAGCAGTGACGTTGTCATCACGGACCACCCAATGGTACTCGAGCCCTGCGAATTTGTTCTCTAGCTTGCGCACAACTTCGCAGTAAGCATCCATGTTCTCCTTCTAACGATCCCAATCCTTGTTGCAGTGGTTGATGACGCCAGAGGAGTCGCCGTACACCATCAGCCTCTTGATTCCCAAAGAGATTGCGAGTCGTAGACCATGTAGCAAGGCCTCGTACTCAGCCTCATTGTTGGACACCTTCCAGAAGATTTGCAGGACATATTTGAGTTGATCGCCCTTGGGTGAGATAAAAAGTACTCCTGCGCCGGCGCCTTCGAGTTTCAGGGAGCCATCGAAGTACATGGTCCAGTGCTCTGGTCTGCCGACGGGGATGTCCACTTGATTCTCGCGCCACTCTGCCATGAAGTCTGCCAGCACCTGCGACTTGATGGCCTTCTTATATTTGAACTCGATGCTGAGGGTGCCAAGCTCGATGGCCCACTTTGGGATTCGCCCGGTCGCGTCCGGGTTATGTAAGATATTGCCCGAGCCAAACTCTGTCACCACCGTGATGGTGTACGTGTCGAAGTAGTGGCGCAGCTTCCTGGATGTGATGAGTATTGCGTAGAGTAGTTTTTGCACCGCCGGGTATCGAACTTTGGACTGCGTGAGTACTTCACTGACGAAGTAAACCGGCCTCTGCACAGGATATGCAAGATTGTCCTCGGCGCGTTCGACCACCAATACAGTGCTCACCACATGAGTCGTTGATGCGATGTAGAGCAGCAATTCTTTGTCGTCGTCCTGTGGAGCAGTCAGGATTGGCGGTTTTTGAAGATGTTGCTGGAGATCCGCCAATGCTGCTGCCGCTTCTTCGTTCCATTGGAACTTGTCGCCTTTCTTGAGTAGCTTGAAGAAGGGGAGGCCCCTCTCTCCAAGTCGCAAGATAAATCGGTGCAGCGCCGCCATGCACCCAGTGAGCTTCTGGATGTCTTTGATGGTCTTTGGAGCTTCCATTGCTGTGATGGCATTGATCTTCTCGGGGTTGGCCTCGATGTCGCGGTGGCTGATGATGAACCCGAGAAGTTTCCCAGAGGGTACTCCAAAGACACACTTGGTTGGGTTTAGCTTCCATTGCCACTTTTGCAGGGATGCAAAAGTCTCCTCCAGATCAGCGATGAGTTCTTCTGGTTTTCTGGTCTTTACGACCACGTCATCGACATAGGCTTCCATGTTGTGATGAAGTTGCTTCTCAAGGCAGAGTTGGATCGCGCGCTGATTAGTCGCACCAGCGTTCTTCAGCCCAAAGGACATTGTGGTGTAAGCTTAAGCACCATAAGGGGTGATGCACGCTGTCTTGATTTGATCCTCCTCTTTCAGAGATATCCGGTGATAACCCGAGTAGCAATCAAGAAAGCAAAGTAAGGCACAGCCAGCCATGGAATCAATAACCTGGTCGATGCGTGGTAACCCGAAGGGGTCCATGGGGCAATGCTTGTTTAGATCAGTGTAGTCGACGCACATGCGCCACTCGTTGTTCTTCTTCTTTCTCACCAAGACTGGATTTGCCAACCAGTCGGGGTGGAAGACTTCCTTGATGAATCCTACGGCGAGTAGTTTCGCCAGCTCCTTCTTGATCGCCTCTCGCTTGTCAGTTGCGAACCGTCGCAACCATTGCCTCTTGGGTGTAGCTTTGGGATCGACGTTAAGGCTGTGCTCGATCAGGTTCCTTGGCACTCCTGGCATATCTGCAGGTTTCCACGCGAAGATGTCGCGGTTGGCTTGCAGGAACCTGACGAGCTCGCCTTCCTATTTCGGGGTCAGGCCGGCCCCGATCTTGGTGGTCTTCGACTGGTCTCCTTCCAGTAGTGGTGCGTCCTTGGTCGCCACATCTTCAGGGATAGCCGCCTTGTGTGGTCCGGGCTACTTCTGGGGACCTTGTACTCTGACTGCTTCAGCTTTTGAGCCGCTGCGAAGATCTGGGCCATAGTGTTGGGTACCTGAGTGGTAGCCGCAAACTCCACAGCCTCTCTGTCGCAGTTGTATGATCGCCGCAAGTCGCCGCGGATAGAGTTGACGCCTCTGGGTCCTGGCATCTTGAGGACGAGGTAGACACAGTGCGGGATGGCCATGAACTTGGCCAATGCAGGACGTCCAAGGATCACTTGGTAAGAGGTCTTGAAGTCCGCCACCTCGAACTTGATGTACTCCGTCCTGTAGTTCTCCTGCGTGCCGAATGTGACTGGTAATGTGACTTGGCCGAGAGAGAGACTGCCATTACCAGGAACAATGCCATAGAACGGGGATTCAGTGGGAGTCAACATTTTTTCAATGTCGAGTCCCATCCTCTTCAGGGTGCCAAAGAATAGCACGTTCAGCCCCGCCCCGCCGTCGATGAGCACCTTGGTGAGTTGTGATCCTGCCACCGTGGGGTCCAGGACGAGTGGCAATTGCCCTGGTTCGTCGTAGCTGTTCCACTGATCTGCCCTGGAGAAGGTAATTGGAATCTCCGAGTACTTTAGGTACCTTGGGACGGCTGGCTCAATTGCCATGATGTGCCGCAGAGCGAGCTTATGCTTCCTCCGAGTAGGGAAACCATAATCGCCTCTCATGATGACCATGAGTACGTTCTTGGGCTTCTGGAACTTGTTCGTCTGGTCCTTGTCGTCTTCTTCATCGTCGTCGTCGGCCCTTTCCTTGTTCTTGGCTTCAGGAACGAGTGGTTCCCTTGCCGTCTTCTTCTTGGCCTTGTTCTCTCGATCCTTCTCGGCGTATATGCGTTGGAGATCGTAGCATTGGCCCATAGTGTGCTTATGCTTCGGGTGCATTGGGCACGACCTGTCCATGATCTTCTCAACGTCGCTATTGTCGGGGTAGTTCTTCTTCTGGCTTCGCATGCCAGTACCCAGAGTCGCGACTGTGTCATCTGGCTTGCGCTTGTTGTGCTGGGAGCCCTGCTGGCCTTTGTTGTTTTGCCTCTCCCTACCCTGGGGAGGGCCATATTTCTCGAGATCGCGGTCTTCTTGCTCAGACCACGTCTCAACTTGGTCATGCAGGGCATCCAGAGTCCTTGGACGATGCAGGCCAAACTGTCTGTAAAGAACCTGTTGGTGATGCCGTTCTGGAACAAGTCGATGCAGTCGCGGTCAGAGACGTCCACCACCAGAGTCTTGATTTCCATGAAGCGGCACATGTAGTCGCGCGCGCTTTCTCCTTTGTGCTGCTTGCACATGGCGAGGTCGTGTCGAGTCTTGGGGCGACTGTATGTGCCTTGAAGTTTGACACAAAGATCTTCTTGGGATCTCCTGTATGTTCCCAGGAGTCGATGGAGCATCGTGGCAGGTTTTCGAACCATGTGAGTGGAGCGGGCTCGAGTGCCATTGGGAAGTATCTGCACTTGATGGTGGTGTTGCCACCCGCGCACTCAATGGCCGTAGAGTAGATGCGCAGCCACGACTCAGGGGAGGTCTTGCCGTTGTACTTCTCGAAGCCGACTGGTTTGAAGGGTTGCGGGTAAACCGCCATCCAGATGTCCCTGGAGAACATTGGTTACTTGTCATCTTCTTCCTTGAAGGGTTGCGGGTAAACCGCCATCCGGATGTCCCTGGAGAACATTGGTTACTTGTCATCTTCTTCCCTGTACCCCCGGGCTTCATCACGCATCTTGGATTCAAGGATGGAGCGCGCGTCGCGGTTGGTGTTGATGGTTTGACGGAGGTCGGCACTGTGTGCCGGCCTGTGGGATGACGTGGCAGCGTCGTTGCGATGAGTACATCTGCCTCGTTGACGATCATCCTCTGGTCGGTGTGGGGGTGCGCCTTCTGCGCGGTTGGCTTCTCCCAGTCGGCTTGGGTTTTGTGGACGATGCCTGTCGCGGGGAGGTTGACATCCGCTGCTTTCGACTTTTTCGCTGCGCGACGGTGCGGCGGCGATGGCCTTGTCGAGAGTGCGGACCATGTCGTTGATCCTTTCGAGTGCAGCTGCCGTCTCTGGGGTTCTTGGCAGGCTGCGGACGTGATAGGCAATCTCCATGTCATTAGCCATAGGTGAGTCGTAGCGTGCCACCCGTGCGAACTCTTGAGCGAGGTTGCGTCCAGCCATGACGCGATTGCTTGCGTTTAGGCGGCGCTGAGCCCTCCTGTTGTTCCGGATTTCTCTGTCCATGGCCGCTTGAGCGGATACGCCAGCGGGTGCGTCTTCATTCGCAGAGATATATCCTTCTAGCTCAAAAGCGTAGCGTGGGTCGTTGTCGACGTCGCCAGATGCTGCCGCGCCAGCCATGAAGACTTTTCGATTGGGTTCGACAGAGTCGCTGGAGCTTGGGATGACGAGCCTCTTCTGGCAGCAGCGGTGTGCCGTACTGGAACGGCAGGTCGTCAGTAACTTCAGACCCAAAGAATACAAAGATCTGACGGGACTCGTAGACGTCCTGTGGGACCCTGTCTCTTTGGTACATTGATCTTCCTTCAGGCGCGGCGTAGATCACGAGGTCGTGTTCGCCATCGTCTTGTAGTGTCTCCTCGTCCGAGTCCGAGTGGCATTCGGGGACCGCTTGGCTCAGAGAGTTGGCGTGTCCTGCCATGACTCGGACTGGGACGTCCCGATTCGAGTCCATGACGGACTCGAAATGGCTCCGTAACGCCTCACAATATGCGTGGGTCGAATTACGGAGTCCAAACGGGAATTGGGGTGGGAGGGATGTTTGCTTCTCCGAAGTCATAATTGAATTGGATTCTTGCCCACGGATCAGGTCCGCGAGCGTGATCTTGCCGAGTTGTTCGGCCAAATCTTCCACGATGGGCGCTTGCTCCTACTTCAGCTCCGCAGGTGTCTCGAAGTAGTTGTAGAAGCCACCCGAGCCGTCGGCGTCGTAGACCCACGAGCCAAAGTGGAACGTTGTGCCCTCCTGAGGCGCTTCAGCTTGAATGTAGGTCACCATTGCGTTCTCCACGGGATATTCAAGGAAAACCCCTACCTGGCGTGCCAGATGTCGGTGTTCTACCGTCGATCCTACCGAGGGATATCCCGAGGTAGTAGAGTTTCAGGTGGGTTTCGCCGAGATCAGGAACGCAAAGGCTAAGAGACTCAGGATTTTAGACAGGTTCGGGCCGCTTAGAAGGCGTAATACCCTACGTCCTGTGTGGTGATTGGTATTGATGAGATCGTCTGTCTCTCTGTTGGGAGACTTGGTTCTGGAGAGGGTCCCTGCCCAGCTGCGGGCAGGGTTACAAGGTTGGTTTCGAGTAGAATCCTAACCAATTACTACTCGGAGAGTGCTTTACAAGCCAATCCGAGTGGTTTTCAAGTCATACGACTAGTTTCCATAACGAGAAGAGTCCTTGCAGTACTCTACTCGTGTTCTTCACGCCTGGTATGACTCTGTCCGGAGATAATCCATGTGTCCCTGTGGGCCCATGGTCGTACCTCCAACAGTGACTTCATGCTGGAATCATGTGGCGTATTCAGCATTAAAAGGTTTGACATAAAAAAAGAAATAAGTAACACACATTCTGATTATCCAACAAAGAAAAGCCATTATCTGTATGACTATATCCCTATCTCCCCTTCTTTAGATGCTTAACAACAAGGTTAGGTTTCACAACATTAATTTATTTTCCTATATCTTCGTGGAGCATCATGACATTAGCGACAAATTAGGCCAGGATAGGTTCCATAAACTCCATCATGAAAGTCTACCTTACACAAGTTGCAGCCAATTCAGCAAGCAATTCATGGCATGCCTTTGCAGATACATCATTGGTAGTGCATCCCATTTGCCATCTGGTGCCATTATTAGCCTTCATGTGAGTATGTGACATTTAATAACTGAAATTACAAAACAGTAAAGATTCAATTTTAAAAAATAGAGCATGATGAATCCAAGATAATTCAAGATAATATATTCTATAAATAGCACTTCTATAACATGAGACCATTTTTATAACATTGACAAACTATTCTGGTAATGGAGATGATAATAATATTATTCAATATAGTGCCCATGCATCACCTGACAAAAGGAGGCAGGACACATTACACAAACAGAAGAGCATTTATTTGAGCAATAAGATCTGCATAAGGTGCTTATTATCAGTTGTCGTATCCTCACAGTACCATCAGAAGTTCAGAACAAGCAGTAACAATATCTCCTTTTTCCATGGAATTTAGCATCCCATATGCATCCTGGTTGTTGTGAACACAGTTCCATCTAAAATATTTTACTAATGAATGCATCTTAGTAATCATACAAGAGTTGCTATTTCAGAAGATGCAGTCCATTTCACCAAGTAACAGTCCTATTTCAGAAGCTGAACTCGGCCTGCTTACATACTGTACCATGGCATCCATCCTAGATGTTGTGGTTTTCAAGATAAGGAATCATCCTTTACAGTCTACAACTGCAAAACAAAGAATCAAGGCTAAGGTTAGGACAAGAATTTTGGATCAAGGATTTCAGTTGTGTTAAATCAGGAAACAACAACCTAAAATTTCAAGGGTTCAAAATGCTCAAGGTTTAGATGTTCATAAAACAGAGAGTCATTACATATCGACATGGAAACCAGAAAAGAGAAATTTATAGCAAGGATGTCAGTCCATCCTGCCAAAAATAACAAAATAATGTCTCTTCCACAAATATATAATGTCAATAATTTAGAAAATCACCAAATGTTAGTTGTTAAGCAACTATTTCTCTTGTGTGTATAAATTGGTAACTTATGTTTCTCATATGCTGTGTTCATGAATCAGAATCGCTCAGGGAAACTTAATTCAAATCACATGTTTCCATGAATATATGGGCTGTGTTAAGGGCACATTAAGTCACTACTAATTACAGATAAATATTAACTTTTTCGTTCTTCTCATGTAGACAAAAAAAAATCAAACATTTGTCTAAAAAATCAGAAACAACATCTGGCAAATATATTGTGACTACTCTATATGATTTTGTCAAAATTACCATGGAAGGAATGCAAACATGAAGGGACACATGTGACCTGTGGGAAGCCAGACTTGACAACTATATCACAGTATTTATTTCAATAATGATCAATGGTGGTTTCTCAGCATTGGGTACTTCTAAGGAAAAATATACTGGATAAAGTAAATAACTACCTTGTTGTAACCAATGAATGCAATAAGGAAATAATAGAAGAAGTTTATTTTACTCTGTCAATGACTTTTCTTTAGACCATTTAAGTGGTACAGGTCATTCATCAACAATATTTCATTAGATGATCCAAGTACAGCCTAGGGGAAAAAAATGAAAGCACAAACATATCATGGCAGTATGAGCACCTTTGCTAATGTCCTCACCAGCTTCTTAGCTGTCACAGTGAGCGAGTCCCTCTCCTTCGACACCTTTGCCTGCACACCAAAGGATCACCGCAAAAATAAGCTAAGTCCAGACCTTAATTCCTTTACATGCTTTTCTACGACCTCCACATTCTACAAAGAAAATGGTTGATATGCTATTATATTTGCCCTTTCCACTTTTTAGAAGAAAATGGTTGAGATGCTTCTGGCTTTCCAAATAATATATGTCACCATTTTCAATGATGTGTGGAAATAGAAATTGTGAAGCAACAGACAACAAGCAAAACATTTAATCAGGTGTTATTAAATCAGGATTAGTAGTGGGTAATTAGCACAATAGCCATATTCAGAAAATCATAATATTCATAATTAGGAATCAGGGTGCTAGAAATTCCTGTACTGAGCCTCTGCATCATCGAGGAGCCTATCAATCACGTCAAGGTTATCCTGCAACAAAACAAGCCACACGCGAAATCCAGCATCACAGCTCACAACGCCAAAGAGAAATCATCACCAGATGTAACCTGCGAATTCAATCCCCAACTGCAGCAGAATTTCAGATCGACGTGCAGAGAAGAATCAGCACAGGGAATGGGTACCTGCTCTAAATTGTCGCCGACCACCGGACACCTGCTGACCGGTGTCCTCCTCGCTTGGCCCAGGTGCGCCGCCCCAAGCAAGACAGCAGGCCGCATGCCCGCCAACGCCCTTCTCGCCATTGACCGCGTTAGGGTTTGGATGCCCGCAGCGCGGAGCCGCCAGAGTACGTGCACGATAGGCCCCGACAGCCGGCGGCATCCCCGGGAAGGTGCGGTGCCTCCTCGAGCGGGCGAACAGGCAGCGGCCGCCTCGCCCCCTCGCCCATGGCGTCGTATCCATGGCGCCGCGTGCATCGCTTCCCGTGGCAGCTGGTCCTGAACCCTAGCGGCGGCCGGAGCGCGCGAGAGGAGGAAGTGGAGCGGACGACGACGGCCCTGGGGCGGATGACGGTGACAGAGGCTCCCTCTCGGCATGTCGGCCTCCTGCAAGCCGCCGTCCACCCGCCTCCTCATGGCCCCGTGGATCGTCGCAGCCAGAGATGAGATGGGATCGGAGTCGGAGGGGAGAGAACGGGATGGGTATGGGAGCGGCGGCGTGGGCGACTGGACGAGAGCGGATAGGAAGGAGTGGGGATCGGCGTGGCAGACGAGGAAAGAAAAAATAAAGAGGAGCGTGATTGACGAGGTGGGTCGGGTGGGTACCGGCGGGCGCATACGCGGGGTATAGATGTCCAGATGGGCCTGACAGGATGGGCGGCACGATGCACGACACTAAAAATCACAACACTAACACGACACTAACACGATGTCGTAGTGTCAGTGCCGACACGACACGATGGTTGGGCCGTGTTTGGGCCGCGACCTCGGCACGCAGTGCCAACACGAACACGACACGATTTTTGACCAGGCACGATGCGGCACGATTACCTCGATCATAGTACTGTGAAATAGATGTCTCTGTTAAAATATTTGATGAGATGTATATATCTTTATATGAATTTATGATGTTGATCAATGTTCATATAAGTTCATGATGAAATGGATGAAATTGATGCATATCTAGATGAATTTGTGATGAAATATATAAAGTTTGGAATTGAATGAGTGGATGCATAGTGCCAGTGCCGGCACGAGCATGATGGGCCATCGGGCCCATGTGCCGGCACGACACTATAAAAACGACATAGTGTAGTGTCTGGGCCAGAAGGTCGGCACGACAGCACGACGCGACACGACACGATTAGTGTTAGTGCCTATTAGTGTCAGTGCCTAATAGTGTCGGGCCAAATAGTGTCAGTGTCGTGTTGTGCCGGGCCGCCCATTTGGACATCTATAACGCGGGGTCAGGGTGAAAAAAAAATTTCGTTTTCCGGAAACAACCATTGTTTTTGCCTGTGGAAACATTCGTCCAATCAATTTGAAAGCTGACAGGCGCGGACACTGTGAAGTGTATGGTGGGTTTTTTAGGTGAGAATGGTTTTCAATTGTTTAGGGTCCTTATAGTATAGATTGTTCCAGTCTAACATCTAATGAGATTTGTCTTGCATGTGACATCCGACCCAGTTTGTTTGGCCCAGCAGTGGCCTGTTAGCGTGGTGTGCGCGAGTTTAATACCACCTTGCTAGTTGAGCACATGTGAAGCCAACATATAAGCCTTTATCCCCCAGTCATAGCACCCTCATGTTAACCCTTTTACACGAAGCGAGGACGAACGTATAAACACGGTGCTATGTGTACGCGTGCCTGCCCCTCGGAATGGATGGGCAATGCAGTTTTTTGAGGGCGAGGTGTTACACTACATATATACAAGCAAATTATTAAGTTAGATTTTTCCTAAGATGATAAATGAGATGATGTTGTATCTTAGATAAATACCTCAAATTTACATCATTAATTTCCATGTGATTTTTTATTTCCATGCTTACTTTAATATTGGATACTCCTAGCCTTGAAAGTAATGGTGAAAATTCTTTATTCTAACACAAAAAATCATGATGCCTATATGCCACCTCCAAAATATAAATAAAAAAACATGGGGGAACAATTCTCACATGCATGGGTAGATCGAAGGAGGGCATGTGCACTTATGTAACTTAGTGCCATTCTCTGGATGCACTAACATTACACGGAATGAGTTGTTAGAGTAAAATGAAAGAAATAGAAAGGAATAGAGAGGTGATATCACCTGTTCAGAGCAAGCAGCAATCAATGCAACGAAAATCGAATATCGCCTATCTAGATCTGTATTTAGTCAAGTTTGAGCATGAATGTACCCAACATGTACTTGACTGGACAAAATTAATGTCAAGCCTAGAAATTCAAGCGGTGGCTTATAGGGTATATTTGCGTAAAGCCAATTTTATGTATGGAGGTAATGTACTTGTAGCTTTTAAATAAAACAGTTCTATGGATGTAATGTTGGTTTGGTCATGGATGGGAATAAACCTCCCTACCAGTCCTCATGTTTTCACAGAAGCGATCATCTAGATCCTGCTTATTTTCCCAAAATCGAGAAACAGCTTCTTTACTCTACTACTTCTACCAGCCCATATATGACCAATCAAAGAGAGCTTTTACCAACTAGTTTTATGACGATGAACCACAACTATTCGAATAGATTAATTAACAGGGAGTGTACATCATTTTGACCATGGGATTCAGATAGCCCATACCATGATCTCTTGTCGTACTATTCGAAGCATGTCTCAGTAATGATGCGTGTCGATTCGGTGTCGTTCCATATCCTAGCTACTTGTTTCCGAATCTTTCAGGATGCTTTGTATCTCCTGTGCATGGGACATTTAATTGGCTGGTGATGCATATTTCTCGAGTATTTCGGTGATATGTCACAGTTCATAGCCCATGATTGGGTTTCCTGATAATCTGTAAATTATTTATTATTGTTGTGAACTCATTGGTGTTCGCATAAGGATGCTACCTGTACATGTGTGTTTGAAAAAGTGAAAATGCCTGTATAAGGATGGGCCGACCCATGGTACCCATTGGGCCATTAAGGCCATAGATGAATGCAGTTTTGGGCCGGCCCATTATTCCCAACCTGACAAGCTTGGAGAGCTAGAATGCGATGGCTGGAGGAGCCCTGTCTAGTCAAGAGAATGAAAGAAGATCGGCTTGGGTCCGATCATGTCAGATCACAACGTGTCTGATGGTTTTTGTCTTGTTGATGCGTGTACGGAAAATAGAAGAAAAACAAACCCGAAATGACATAGCGGTGACCACACAAGCAAAAATGAGAGACGAGGACAGGCGAGGCCCGGTCCTAGCAATTCTGATTTGGGCGGCGACAGCACACTCAATAGTACAGTCAGATACGGATATTGCACGGTAGTGTAGTAGTGGCCGTTTAACACCATCTGATCGGTCACCGAAACATTGCCGAATTAATCTCCATCACCGAGAAACGATGGTATAAATCTTATATATGTAGACGATATATATTAGTAAAAATTTGTATGTACAGTACTAATTAGTTCAACTTGAGAATTGAAATAAGACAAAAAAAAAAATCACTTGTACTTCAATACCACTTATGCGTGCAAACTCCCTTGTGCCCCAATGGTGAAAATAGAGACGACTGCAATTATTTTATTCAATCATGCACGTCAAGTCTAAAATATGCTAAAATATACTACCTACACATGACATGAAAGATTCAGAATTTATTTAGTTGTGTAGTAATATACTCCAACGTGATTTTGCATTACACGTCGTGACAGGTCTAATATTTGTTAGGGGAGCGATAGTTTCGTTATAAATAACATATTTTGAGATACATGTTACACGTTATTTTGATGACACGTAACATGTATTTTTTTTTTAGCATGTGACATGTCGTCTGATTCTTGAGGTAGTGAAAGTGGCATCATGCGTAATGTTTCTGATGACACGTGACGGGTATAATTTCATTTGGAAATTGATAATTTTATTACTCCCCCCGGTCACTTTTAAATGACGTTTCAGATAGCCAGTTTGGCTTGGTTGTAGTTCGGTATTGCTGTCCGAAACATCATATAAAGCTATCTGAAACGTCATATAAAGATGACCGGAGGTAGTATATACGTACAATATATGACATGAGTGCATTTTGAAACAAGCTCCTCCTTTCCTGCGGGGGACCACCATCCATCCGATTCCACCTCTGATTCAACGAGGAGGTGGCATCTTGGCCTGCGCAACATTTCTCCACAGCCTAATGACAACTTCTTTGATTGACGGTGGTCAAGCGCAAACAATGGAAATGCTGATCAAGTTAGAACACGTCTCAACTCTATTATCATTCTAGGATCTTTCTCCATGTGGAATCCACAAAACCATTATGTGTTTGATGGGATCTAGCCAAGCCAGAGCAGGTCCTGGTTTAGTAACAGATACAGTTCACCTTTGGTGTTTGGCTGCAGCTCAAGCAATATTTCGTCTCCTTGCTCTAGAGAGCTAGCCAATGTGTGAGATTTTCTAATTAATAGTCCCGGGTCAAGCCACTACTGTAAAAACCATTATCCTCATCGGTCCATACGAAGCGGACTAAAATGACCCGCTTAGTTTAAGTCATTGAAAGCGGTAGAAAAGATGCCGCTTAGAATAAAGCCCTCATTCTAACCGGCACCCGCTTAAAATAGTTATCCTAACCGGCTCTATTTGCGCCGCTTTCAATAACAAGTTATCCTGACCAGCTCAATTCGCACCGCTTCCAATAACTAGTTATCCTAACCGGCTCTATTTGCGCCGCTTCCAATAACTAGTCAACACGAATTGTTCCGTTTTAAAAATTCATAACTTTTGCATACGGTCTTGGATGGAGAGAAGCTTTATATGTAGTTTGTACATTTTGACAAGATCTACAACTATGTAGTTGAAGTTTTTCGATTTCAAATGGTTTAGATGTCCAAAACAGTTCCCGTTCTTGTTCCCAGTCTTGTAATTTGAATTTCAGGTTGCATTCTAAATTTTGTAACTTTTACATACGGTCAAAATGGAGATAAGCTTTGTACGAAATTTGTACGTTTCGAGGAGAACTACAACTTTGTAGTTAAAGTTTTTCGATTTGAAGCCGTTCAGATGTCTAAAACTTCAATGTTCTATTTCCCACCCTTATTCCCGCTCTTATAATTTGAATTTCAGGTCGCGTTCCGAATTTCGTAACTTTTACATACGGATGGAGATAAGGTTCATATAAAATATGTACGTTTTGATGAGATCTACAACTTTGTTGTTAAAAGTTTTTCGATTAGAAACTTTGTAGATGCTCAAATAATTGAACTAAGCTTAAGGTGAAAAGGGTCAAAAGAAAGATAACTCCATCATGCGTGCATGAACGACGTCTAGGTGAGATGGTAAGGAAGGCTCGCGCGAGGCAGTCAGTCGTGAGTTCGAAGGCTGGGAACCGCACGCGCACGTATTTTGCATGAAATACGCGTGACTTGTCATGAGCGACTGCGACCGTAGTTTGGGGTGGCCTCCTGGGCTACGAAAAAAATATTTTTGTCATTTTTATTTACTAATTTCTATTTTTACTATCCCCACAGACACGAGATACACCAGTTAGAATAACTTGTTAAACGAAGCGGTCCGAAAGTAACCACTTCGGAAGACCCTCTTATTCTAATAGGAAAACGGGAAGCAGTTATTCTAATCGGAAAAAGATAAATAACCGCTTTGGATGAGGTTTTTGCGCCTCTTAGATTGATGGTTTCTGCAGTAGTGAATGATCCGTGGGTAAAACATGGTTACGGACGGTCCATGGGTAAAACATGGTCTGTCAATATATCTTTTCATGGCGTCGGTTTGTCCGTCGGTATAATTAGTGTCTGTCGGTGTATGTTTATACCGACTGGTCTTACACCGACTGCAGGTGTCCGTCGATGTATGTTTATACCGATGGACCCCAGTTGCTACATTCACTTATACCAACTGGCAAGCTATCGCTGTTTTTGGATGTGGTGGAGTGATTCTACTTCGAAAATAACAGAGGAAGAACGGCTAAGCTACAGCATAAGCATGAGAAGGTGAAAATATACCCTTGGCATCTCTAGTTGTTGATGGGTTCAAATCTTTCCTAGATTTCTGTGCCTTGCTCGCTTGAAAAGAAAAGGCAATTCCAATAACTATATCAACCCATAAGTCCAAAAATATTACCAAGGCTCGCTGAAAATACCAAGGAACGAGAACATATTTTCTGTGATTGTTAAATAATACGGGGTTACTAGTTCTTACGCTTTGACACAAAGTTACGTTGGATTTGACCTCGGTCAGGTCTATTGGGCCTTCAGGCCCAATCCTAATCCTAAACTAACCCCTGTTAGTTGCCTTTGATTGGAAGGCAAACTCAGCCCATTTAAGGGCCCGGCCCCACGTCTACAGCACTATATAACTAAGGGGAAACCCCCTGGTTTCCCTAATCCGTGAGTTAATCACGAATTAGCCTTTAGGGTTCTAGTTAACACTAATCCTATCAATCACTAAGGTGCTGGAAGGCGTGGAAGCTTGGTGTCCCTGTTCTACATCTACTTCCTCTACTTCATCTACGCATCTGCTACAACGTCATCAACCTTCAATCATGGACAGATTAAGTACTGGTAAGTACTAAGTCCACCTAATTCCGCATCAGATTAATGTGTTAGGTGTGATCTAGATCTAGACTAGAGATCATGAGTTAAGTTATTGTTAATCACGTTTAACCTAAACTAACAATTGGTACCAGAGCGTCCGATCTAGTCTGTCTTGATCCCCTAAGGCGTTCTAAATCTCTGTTCATGCTGAGTTAAACTAAGTTCAGGCTTTAGTTGCGTTTACGTCAAGTCAGTGATCTTTTGATGCCTAGAACGTGAGATCAAATAAGTTTTCTAGGTGTTATTTAAGTTTTAAGACAAGTTTTTACTTGATTTTCTTTTAGTCAGCAACGTTTTTATCAGTCAAAAGCTTAAGACCACGGCACTTTCCATGCTTTGGGGATTTTGATATGAGTTAGTGCCTCCATCTCTCGTTTTTCATAAATATCATTCATGTCTTATGTGCAAATCTCAAGTAAATAAGAGGAATCCGAGAGAAATTAGGAGGGGAACACAAATTTTAGATCAAACCGTAAGAACATTCAGTTTCCCCTCCTACCCGTAACCCTATCCTCTCAGTTATGCTTAGATCTATCAAAGTTAAATACTTTTCACTAGATCTAGTCATGTTTTCGTGAAGTTTTTCTGAAGACAATAAAGTTTACATGCCTAGATCATTATAACAGTGAAGTTTCATGCTAAGTTTTTCAAGTTTTAGCCTAAGATCTATTAGTTTAGGGTTTCGGCCGTCACATGCAAATAAGTTTGTACACGTTCTATGCATCAACACAGCCCATCCCCGAACTTTACATCATCTCAGCCCATCCCCAAAGAAAGAGATATACATCTCAGATCACCCAAAAACATTAAGAAGGGGATTATTCAGATTCAAAAAAAAAGGGGGGGGGGAGGCATGAAACCCTAACCCTTAGGGGGCTCACCAAGTCCCGGCGGCTGCGCGCGGCATAAGCATGCTGCGCGCACGACCGCCGCCTCCCTCTCCGGCCGGCGTGGCGCCATAAGACCCCGGCGGGTGCTCTCGACGAACCGCTCGCGCATCGCACGCGGCGCGCCGAGAGAACCCACGGAGATCCGGCCACGGCGGGGCGCGACGACCTTCGGGTCGTGGCTCTCTCTCTCTCGCCGAATTTTCGCACCACTAGGTGGCGGCGGCGGGCGGTGGCGCGCGCTCCGGCGCCGGCGATGAGGCGGCGCTCGGGTGTGTGGGGTGCTGGGTCTTCGAGATCTAGCGCCTCCCTCACCGGATCTGGGGGGAGAACGGCTGTGGCGGGCGGCGGCTGAGCTGAGTAGAGCTCGGGGGAGGGAGGGGAGAAAATGAGCTAGGGTTTTCCCCTCCCCCCGCCGATTTCGGCGTTATATACCCGCCCCAGCCGCCGGCAGCCGTCGGATCAGGCGGACGGCTGCGATAAGCGCGGGGCGGGGGTGGCGACGATGGCTGGGCCGTTTTGGCGGCCCGTCCGTTCGTTGCTGGGCTCAAGGCCCGTTAGGTAAGTAAGCAGGCCGCGATCGGCCGCTGGCCGTGAAGCGCTGGGCCGCGCGACGAGCCGGTCCGCCGAGCCGGTCCGCCGAGCCGCGCGTCGAGCCGGTCCGCTGAGCCGCGCGCGTTCTGAGGACCCGGTGTGTCCGAGGACCGGTGGATGGTCGCTTCTTGGTGTGATGAGTGATTGACAACGTGGTGTGGATTGACGTTTCCCTTGGCTCAAGTATTGCAGGTGTAGAATGCGGCTTGGTTGCATTGGTGCAGGTGAAGAACAGGCGCGAAAGGTCTTAGCCATGGCGGCCTCCGAGGAGCGGAGAGACAAGTAGGCTTGGTTCGAGGGACCCGGTGGCCGGTGGATCAAGTGCGGTTCACATGCTGGCAAGAACGAGTAAGGGGACGTGGTTCCGGTGTGAGGTAGCGGCTCACAACCGAAGCTCGTACGCGGACGAGAAGCCGGCGCAAGGTGGCGGCTAACAACCGAAGTTTGCGCGCAGGGTTTGGTGATTTGGCCACAAAATCATCGGTGGACGGTTTCCCTTGGTTTGGGCCTCAAAACCAAGGACCGAGGACTCGACGTGGCGAAGATGGGCCGTTGGGCTGATTGTATGTACTAGGCAGTGCCGAGTTGAACAACTCGGCAGTGCCGAGTACATACACTCGACTGGGCCGGCCCAAAACTCGGCGTCGAGGAGCTTCGATCCGAAGGACACGCGGCGTGACTGCAAGGCTTGCGTCGGAGGGAAGCTAGCTTGCAGTGGAAGGTGCCCGAGCCGGAAAATATCTGAAGATCAAATGTCAAATTTGCCCCTGAGGGGTATGTATCACTTAGGGGTAGTTTAGTCTTTAGAGCACCACCACTTGGACTACTAATAGCCCCTTCCAGGGCTGGTGGCTGCCATCTCTTTCATTTGGCTTGTTTAGTTTTTCCCTTCTCTTCATCCTCTCCACCTAGAACTACTTCGAATCTTTCTTAGTTTTGTATAGGTGAATTCATGGTTATGTGATGGAGTTTGTGCAGCTCATCTTTGTGCCATGATTTGATTTCCCGAGCTCCTTCTTCCTTTTCTATTTTCGTGGGTATTCTCGGAGCTATTTTTGGGGGATTTTCGTTCTTCTCTTTCTAGGGCGTTTTCTCTCGGATTTCTTTGGGGGATTCACGTATGAGTGCCTTGTGCCTCTTTTGCTGGTGATCCTTTGCCCCCAAGCGCCGAGAATCGCTTTGGATTTGAGATTTTCGGGATGAACTTGATGTCATGGTGTTCATCACGAGATCTGAGTTTCCGGGAGTTGTACTGAGTTAGAGGCCGAGATCTTTTGGGAAAACACTCCACTAGAGGTCTAGATCATCTGACCAAAATCTCGCCTCAAGAGCTCAAGCCGTTTGGGAGATCCATCCACGAGTTGACTTTGGGGCTGGGCTGTTTGCATGTACTAGGCAGTGTCGAGTTTTGAAATCCGGCAGTGCCGAGTACATACACTCGAGGGCTGCATGTACTAGGCAGTGCCGAGTTTTGAAACCCGGCAGTGCCGAGTACATACACTCGAGAGCTGCATGTACTAGGCAGTGCCGAGTTTGGTAACCCGGCAGTGCCGAGTACATACACCCAGTGACAGATTTGTCAAGTTTTTGGATCGAGGATTCTTTCTGTGTTTCCGCTGCATGTTTCTTGTTCCTAGGGTCAGTAGCATCTTAGTTGCTACGTGATCTTGGCAAGATTGGGTTACGAAGTCAGGAAGTGATTTTGGGGTGAAAGCCGGATTTGGAAAGAAAGTTTTATCGGCTCCCATTCACTCCCCCCTCTCTGGTCGCCGTTTCGGTCCTTCAATTGGTATCAGAGCCGGTTACGGGTCTTTGCGACTCTAACCAGTCTAAGATCCAAAGATGGCGTACCAAGATCGGGGTTCCGGGCCTCCGCACTTCGATGGGAAGAACTACCCGAACTGGGTCGCGCGTATGGGCGCTTTCTTGCGAGGCAAAGGAAAGTTGCTGTGGGACGTGACGAAAGATGAAAACTATGTCAATCCCACCAACTTAGATGCCCAGGATGCAAAGGATAGATTTGAGGCGAATGCCCGAGCTGTTGACTACTTGTTCCGTGCTTTGTCCGCCGAGGAGTTTGAGCGTGTTTTGGGCGAGGACCTAGCTAGCCAGATCTGGCAGAAGCTCAAGGTAGCCCACGGTGGTGATAGCCATGTCAAGGCTAGGCTTTTCTCGATGTACAGGAGAGAATATGAGAATTTCGCTCATTTGCCTGGAGAGTCGGTTGATGCTTTGTTTCAGCGTTTCACTTCGATTGTCAACAACATGAAAGCCAACATTACCGTGCTCCCATACTCGGATCATGACCGAGCTATCAAGCTCCTGCAAGCACTTGATAGATCCGTGTGGGGTGCCAAGGTTGAGGCGATCATGGAGTCGGCAAACTATGAGACTCTTTCTGTTGATGAGCTTTTCTCGAAGTTGAAGTCCTCTGAGGTTGACAGACAGTTGCTTGCCAAGGCTAAGAGTCCGACTGATCCCCATAGTCTGGCTCTAGTCGGTGGCTCTGGATATGGACATGCTAACACTCCTAGACACTTTGCTTTGTCTTCTCTTGTGTCCCTTCCAGATGAAGAATATGAGGTGCTGAGCGAGGAGGATCTCGCGTTGCTCACGAGGAGGTTCGAGCGGATGTACCAGAACCGGAAGGGTTCAAGGCGTGCGGGGAGTACGTGCTACAGATGCGGGAAGATGGGCCACTTCATCACCGAGTGCCCCGAGGAGATCAAGAACGACTACAACCGCAAGCACCGCCCGCGAGACGACCACAAGCACCGTCCTAAGGATGAGTACCGCTCCAAGCACAAGAACAAGGACGAGAGAAGATCCAAGAACAAGCACGGTGGACACAAGAAGCACAGATCTCGAGCGATGGTGGCTGATGCGAGCGACATCGACACAAGCTCCACCAACACGTTGTCAAGCTCAAGCAGTGAAGATGAGGACCGCGGCCACCGCAAGGAGAAGAAGAGCTTGAACCGCAACTTCAACGGCATCTCCTTCGCCGCCGTCGACTACTGCACCATGGCGCACGACTCCGTGAAGAGCAAGGACGACTCCGACTCCGACTCCGAGGATGAGGTATTGACAGATCCCACCTCTTTGCGTCAGGAAGATTGCTAGATTAGAGCAGTTGGTCGATAACCGTGATGATGTGCTTAGAAAGACCAACAAGGAAAGAGGGAGTTTAGGTCTTTGCTAGGAGAGTCCAAGGATAGAGTGGCTGAGCTTGAGACCTTGCTTTCTGAGACTGGAAAGAAGGCTATGGAGTTTGAGTCTTTGCTTTGCGAGTCTAGGGAGAGAGCAGATAAGCTTGAGTCTGAGATTGCCATGTTGAAGGATGCTCCTCTTGTGTCTGATGAGGTTGAATGCTCGTTTTGTGATATGCATATGGCTGATCTTGTTGTGCTTAAGGAGAAACACATGACTTGCTTGGATGAACTAGAGGGTGCTAGAGTTGAGCTTGCTGAGTTGAAGTCTAGGTCATCTTTGCTAGGTGCTTGTACTTCTTGTCCTGCTTTGCATGCTCAGTTGCTTGAATCACGCACCATGATTAGTTCACTTGAAGCACAACTGAAATCTCTCATTGCAAATTCCTGTTCTGCTTGTGATGTTGTTGCATTGAAGAATGTTGAGCTAGAACAGTGTGTGAATCGCTTGCAAGATGAGAATGATGAGCTGAGACAGTGTTTGGGTTGGTTGTCTGGTCGTGAGCCTCAGCTCAAGATGTTGATTGCTAGTTTTAAGAGAGCTGATGGTTGTGGTCTTGGTTCTGAGAAGGTTGGTGAGAGTAGTGGTGAGAGAGAGAGAGATCCAGAGAGCTCCACCGCAAATATTCCCACAAACCCACCAAAAGCCGTTCTAAAGAACACCTTCACACCCAAACCAAACCACCTATTAAACAAGCTTGACACCACTCCAGATCCTCCCAAGTTTCCACCTAAGACAGAGAACTTTCAGAGGAGAGTGACTTTTGTGAGGAGTGGGGTTTACCAGCCGAGAGAGAGGGCACAGCCGAGAGAAACCCCAAAGCCAAAGCCAGTCCGCTTCCATTGTGAGCATTGTGGAAGGGATGGACACCTTGAGGAGTTCTGTTGGAGGAAGAAGAGGGAGGTGAGAAGAGAGAAGGAGGTGGGGAACAGGGACAGGTACTACTCTTCTCGTAGTGTGCCTGTGTCTCGTTCACCCTGGCCGAGAGGCGACGCCTTTGTGCGCACAGTTCCTGTGGTTGCCAGTCGTGGTGTTTCAGCTGTTCGTGAGTTTGCTAGGCGGCCTCCGTTTCGCGGTCAGTTTGGTTCAGGGAGGTTCGACCGTAGCTTTGAGGCTAGGAGAGAGTCTAGACCACGTTTTCCCCCGCGTGGTGCTAGAGGTCCGATGGTGAGAGACGAGAGGGTTTCACGTGGTAGAGTTGATTTTGCTAACCCCTCTTTTGAGCAGATGGCCCGACACTGGTTTGACTCGTTTTGTGCTAACCCCAGTGTCGAGTCATTCGCTCATTCTCGTTCTCGCTTTTGATTGTGCAGGTGGGAGGCTTGGAGAACTTTTGGTTGATGGATTCTGGCTGCTCGAGACATATGACAGGTAATGGTAAGTGGTTCTCCAGTCTCACCCCGGTGGTGTCCAGGCAGTACATCACTTTCGGGGATAAGGGTAGAGGTAGAGTGTTGTCTGAGGGTGCTATTCAGGTGAGCGACAATTTCATGCTAAGCGAGTTGCTCTTGTCAAGAATCTTGGTTTCAATTTGCTCTCAGTTTCTCAGCTTCTTGATGAGGGTTATGAGGTTCGTTTAAGCGTGGCGATTCGAAAATTCTTGATTCTCGAGGTGACCTTGTGTATATGATCATTCCTGAGGGACAGATTTTTCGTGCTGATTTTTCTCTGATCTTTTGGTCCTTCACGGTGTTTGATCGCTGGTACTTCTTCTGAGCTTTGGAAGTGGCATAGGAGATTGGGTCATGTGAGCTTTGATCTACTCACACGCTTGAGTGCTCTTGACCTTATCCGAGGATTGCCCAAGCTCAAGTTCGAGAAAGATTTGGTTTGTGCACCTTGTAGGCATGGAAAAATGGTTGCTGCTTCTCACCCACCTTTGACAGATGTTATGACTGAGCGTCCAGGGGAGCTTTTGCACATGGACTTGGTTGGCCCCGCTTGCGTTCGTTCAGTCGGTGGGAAGTGGTATGTTCTTGTGGTTGTGGATGATTTTTCTCGGTATGCTTGGGTGTTCTTTCTGGCGTCGAAGGATGAGACTTTTGATTTTGTTCGAGATCTGATTCTGAGGTTGAAAAACGAGAGTAATGGTGGTGCCATGAGAGCTATACGTAGCGACAATGGTACGGAATTTAAGAACACTCGTTTTGATGCCTTCTGTCATGATCTTGGTCTCGAACATCAATACTCTTCGCCATATGTTGCTTGTCAGAATGGTGTTGTTGAGAGAAAGAATAGAACACTTTGTGAGATGGCTAGGACGATGCTAGATGAGCATAGGACTCCTAGGAAGTATTGGGCAGAAGCGGTGAACACAGCTTGCTATGTTTCAAATCGGATTTTCCTTCGTGCTTTCAAGAAGAAAACTTGCTATGAGCTTTTCCATGGTCGTTCCCCCCGTGTGAGTCACTTTCGGGTTTTTGGTTGCAAGTGTTTCATCTTGAAGAAAGGAAATTTGGACAAGTTTGAGTCTCGTTTGATGGATGGAATTTTTCTTGGTTATGCTAATCACTCTCGAGCATATCGTGTGCTCAATCTTGAAACTAACCAAATCATGGAGACTTGCGAAGTCACCTTCGACGAGACCATTCCATGTAGCTCTTCTGCTTTTGAGTGTGCAGGTGATGATGACTTGGGACAGCCCATCTTTGAGGAAGAACAGCTTGATGATGAAGACGATGAGGAGATTCATGCACCGTGTGGAGATCGTGTACCTTCTACTTCCACTACTACCACGATGTTCGACGACGGCCCCTCTGCTACACATTCGTCGAGTCGCGCTCCAGATCGAGTTCAAGTGGAAGCTGATGTTGAGGGGGAGGCAATCTCGAGGCGAGAAGCTCCCCGGCTGGTACAGAGGGATCATCCACCTTCGAAGATCATCGGGAACTTGGATGAACGCACTACACGGTCGAGGTCACAGAACATCTCTCATTATGCTCATTCTGCTTTTGTCGCGTCTTTTGAGCCCAAAAATGTTGGACACGCTTTATCTGATTCTGATTGGGTCAATGCCATGCATGAAGAGCTTGAAAACTTTGAGAGAAATCAGGTGTGGAAGTTAGTAGAACCACCTCCAAATTGCCATCTCATAGGAACCAAGTGGGTGTTCAAGAACAAGAGGGATGAGAGTGGTGAGATTGTGAGAAACAAAGCGAGGTTGGTTGCTCAGGGGTTTTCGCAGCAGGAAGGGATATATTATGAGGAGACATTTGCTCCTGTTGCCCGTTTGGAGGCAATTCGGATCCTTCTAGCATTTGCAGTTGCTAAAGGGTTCAAATTGTACCAAATGGACGTGAAGAGTGCCTTCTTGAATGGGGTGATCGAGGAAGAAGTGTATGTGAGGCAGCCCCCGGGTTTTGAGAGTGAGAGATACCCACACCGAGTGTACAAACTCCACCGAGCTTTATATGGCCTAAAGCAAGCACCCAGAGCGTGGTATGGCAGGTTGAGAGGGTTCTTGCTTAGCAAGGGGTTTGTGATGGGGAAGGTTGATAAGACGCTCTTCTTGCTGAGAAATGGCAATGATCTTTTAATCGTTCAGATTTACGTGGATGATATCATTTTTGGTGGCTCTTCTCATGATCTTGTTGCCAAGTTTGTAGACGATATGAGCAGGAATTTGAGATGTCGATGATGGGAGAGTTGCAGTTCTTTCTCGGGCTGCAGATCAAGCAAACCAAGGATGGGACATTCGTGCACCAAAGCAAGTACACCAAGGACATTCTCAAGAAATTCGACATGAGCGACTCCAAGCCGATGACTACGCCGATGAGTACGACTACAGCTTTGGATGCGGATGAGGACGGAGAACCAGTGGACCAGAAGGAGTACCGGAGCATGATCGGCTCCCTCCTCTACTTGACGGCGACGAGGCCGGACATACAGTTCAGCGTGTGTCTGTGCGCTCGTTTTCAGGCTTCACCGAGGACTTCACATCGTCAGGCCGTCAAGAGGATTTTAAGGTATCTCAAGTTCACTCCTGAGCTGGGTCTTTGGTATTCTGCCGATTCCACTCTTGCACTTCATGGTTTTTCTGATGCGGATTTTGCTGGATGTCGTGTTGATCGCAAGTCTACTTCTGGTCCGTGTCAGTTTCTTGGTTCGTCTCTTGTGTCTTGGTCTTCTCGCAAGCAGTCTAGTGTAGCCCAATCCACCACAGAGGCCGAGTATGTTGCTGCTGCTAGCTGCTGTTCTCAGTTGCTTTGGATCACATACACCTTGAGAGATTTTGGCTTAGACATGTCCCATGTTCCACTTCTTTGTGACAGCACCAGTGCCATAAGCGTAGCCAAAAATCCCGTGCTTCATTCCAAAACCAAACACATAGAAGTGAGGTACCACTTTCTGAGAGATCATGTGGAGAAAGGAGATATTGAGCTTGCCCATGTTTCTACCCAAAACCAGCTTGCAGACATTTTCACTAAGCCACTTGACCAAGTTACCTTCACCCGCTTGCGAGGAGAACTTGGTGTGTGTGCAGTTTACTGAGCTGAGTTTTGGAGGCTTCTCTTGTAGCATATGTATATTTGTGTACCATCTTTGTATCTTGATGTATATTTTTCTTGCTTTTGTATCTTGATTTTATCTTTTGTATCATATCTTAGGATGAGCTTCTCCTATATGCAGTGATTGGTACAACTTGCTACATTTTAGAGTTTAGGCAGGCTGGCTAGGGATTGATTGTATGGATGGCTATGCTCTTGATGGTTTTGATATATATTCTTTTGAGATAGTCTCTTTTCGAAATTAAAATGACAAACTGAACTTAAATTTCTTCACCCATGAGTAAATGCCTTTGCATGTCTTGTTTGAGCCGAAATGGCTATATCTGGCTTAAGATCATGTTAGGGTGTGATATTCTTTTCAATTGGGTCAAAGACCTTTGTCATTATAAATGTTTAGCCCATGCTTTATCTTGTGGAGGAGCATAAGCTTCTTTCTGTCGCAAAGACATTTCATGTACCATGCTTAACTTGAAAAACTTGAAAAATGAGATGTCTATGCATGAAAGAAGAAAGTTGAGAAAAAGATATATTTGCAGAAAATTATGCTCATGTCTCTATGCTTTCACCATTGTACACACTTGCACACATGGGTGCTAAGCGGTTGCATGTTGTTTGCCGGAGAAGTCTCCCATGAGAAGTGAACACATGGCTCTGTGCTTTGACATGACATGAGGTAGAACTTGGGCGTTTATGATGATCTTTTGTCAAGAATGCTTGTCCTTTCATGATTTTGGTGAGATGAAGTTCATTTTTGCATGAACAATCCATGATTAGGACTTTGCTCATGTGGTGACATTTTTGATAAAAATCCACAATTTGCTCATGGCTTTGTCAATTGGATATATGTTTTCACCTTCTTGATGGCAATGCCCGTGTGACACGATGAACTATCTTGTTTGCCTTTTCTCTAACCTGTAGCACTTTGTATTGCTCATTGTATATTTGAGAAGCTTGTAGTTGCATTTTTGCATTTTTTGCTGTGCTGCCTGTGCATACTCGGCAGTGCCAACTGGAGCAACTCGACAGTGCCGGTTCTTGCGCTTGTAGTTGCATTTTTGCATTTTTGCTGTGCTGCCTGTGCATACTCGGCAGTGCCGGTTTGTGCAACTCGGCAGTGCCGACTTGTGCAACTCAGCGTCGGTTTTTGTATTTTGGGTTTTTCTGACCTTGATTCATGCATTGTCAACAAGGGGGAGAATGTTTGGAGCATTTCTAAAAGAAGAGGGAGAATTTTTGAAAATTTTCTGGAAAGATTTTGAAAGTTTGTGCAAGATTGCATTTTCTAAAAGAGAAGCACATGTGTTGTGGACTTGAGCCATATTTGAGTGTTTTTCGCACGCACAAGTTCACTTGTTCAGGGGGAGTTGCATATTTGCAGGGGGAGTGCTTTGAGTGTTCTGAAATGTGAGTTGGAGGTTTTGAAGTTTGTGATTTGTGCTTTGTGCTTTTGCTCTTTTGCCGATGGTGTTGAGCCCTTTCGCTTCTTCTTGAAGGGTCGGCGTTTCTGGAGCTTTCTCTTGCAGAGTGACTTTGTTCTCAGCTTGTTCTTGCTTTTAGTCACTTGCTTGAGTCTTGTTTTCGATTTCTTTTATATTTTCTTTATCTCAATGGTTACTATGTGTGTGTTGTCAATGCACTCATCAAGGGGGAGATTGAGGACCCGGTGTGTCCGAGGACCGGTGGATGGTCGCTTCCTGGTGTGATGAGTGATTGACAACATGGTGTGGATTGACGTTTCCCTTGGCTCAAGTATTGCAGGTGTAGAATGCGGCTTGGTTGCATTGGTGCAGGTGAAGAACAGGCGCGAAAGGTCTTAGCCATGGCGGCCTCCGAGGTGCGGAGAGACAAGTAGGCTTGGTTCGAGGGACCCGGTGGCCGGTGGATCAAGTGCGGTTCACATGCTGGCAAGAACGAGCAAGGGGACGTGGTTCCGGTGCGAGGTAGCGGCTCACAACCGAAGCTCGTACGCGGACGAGAAGCCGGCGCAAGGTGGCGGCTAACAACCAAAGTTTGCGCGCGGGGTTTGGTGATTTGGCCACAAAATCATCGGTGGACGGTTTCCCTTGGTTTGGGCCTCAAAACCAAGGACCGAGGACTCGACGTGGCGAAGGTGGGCCGTTGGGCTGATTGTATGTACTAGGCAGTGCCGAGTTGAACAACTCGGCAGTGCCGAGTACATACACTCGACTGGGCCGGCCCAAAACTCGGCGTCGAGGAGCTTCGATCCGGAGGACACGCGGCGTGACTGCAAGGCTTGCGTCGGAGGGAAGCTAGCTTGCAGTGGAAGGTGCCCGAGCCGGAAAATATCTGAAGATCAAATGTCAAATTTGCCCCTGAGGGGTATGTATCACTTAGGGGTAGTTTAGTCTTTAGAGAACCACCACTTGGACTACTAATAGCCCCTTCCAGGGCTGGTGGCTGCCATCTCTCTAGTTATCTTTCATTTGGCTTGTTTAGTTTTTCCCTTCTCTTCATCCTCTCTACCTAGAACTACTTCGAATCTTTCTTAGTTTTGTATAGGTGAATTCATGGTTATGTGATGGAGTTTGTGCTGCTCATCTTTGTGCCATGATTTGATTTCCCGAGCTCCTTCTTCCTTTTCTATTTTCGTGGGTATTCTCGGAGCTATTTTTGGGGGATTTTCGTTCTTCTCTTTCTAGGGCGTTTTCTCTCGGATTTCTTTGGGGGATTCACGTATGAGTGCCTTGTGCCTCTTTTGCTGGTGATCCTTTGCCCCCAAGCGCCGAGAATCGCTTTGGATTTGAGATTTTCGGGATGAACTTGATGTCATGGTGTTCATCACGAGATCTGAGTTTCCGGGAGTTGTACTGAGTTAGAGGCCGAGATCTTTTGGGAAAACACTCCACTAGAGGTCTAGATCATCTGACCAAAATCTTGCCTCAAGAGCTCAAGCCGTTTGGGAGATCCATCCACGAGTTGACTTTGGGGCTGGGCTGTTTGCATGTACTAGGCAGTGCCGAGTTTTGAAATCCGACAGTGCCGAGTACATACACTCGAGGGCTGCATGTACTAGGCAGTGCCGAGTTTTGAAACCCGGCAGTGCCGAGTACATACACTCGAGAGCTGCATGTACTAGGCAGTGCCGAGTTTGGTAACCCGGCAGTGCCGAGTACATACACCCAGTGACAGATTTGTCAAGTTTTTGGATCGAGGATTCTTTCTGTGTTTCCGCTGCATGTTTCTTGTTTCTAGGGTCAGTAGCATCTTAGTTGCTACGTGATCTTGGAAAGATTGGGTTACGAAGTCAGGAAGTGATTTTGGGGTGAAAGCCGGATTTGGAAAAGAAAGTTTTATCGGCTCCCATTCACTCCCCCCTCTCTGGTCGCCGTTTCGGTCCTTCACGTTCTGAGTCTGATGGGCCGCTGGGCCGCGCGCTATTTTGGGCCACGCGCCCAATAAGGACGTTTCGCGCGTTCGTGGGCCGTTTTGGGCTGATTTTCAATTTTGGGCTGAATCTAAGTTTTCTTTTATTCATGTTTTCAGCTCCCCTTTTCTCTTAAGCTCACTTTTAAGACTACATTTGTTTCGGCACTAAGTTAAGTAGATTTTTGCACGAGTCAACTTTTATTTAAGTGATTGATGTTTCTTTTCATCTTCAAATTTTAATAAATTAAGTTTTAAGTTTAAGTTTTAAGATTTAAGTTCTAAGTTTATTGCTTCCGCATTAAGTATAAATTATTTCTTGCATAAGAAAGTTAAGCATTAAGTTATTCTATTTATTTAAGATGTATATTTAAGTTTTTGACCTTTCAGTTTTCATTGGCTCATTATTTTCAGTAAATGTATATTTCTTAATTGCAAATTAAGTTTTGAGCTACTAAGTTTTATTTGATTATGCACTATTATATATATAAGTAGAGTTCTATGTCATGTTTTATGCATGTTACTTCTATGCAATTAAGAAATGCATGAGCACATAAAATAAGTTTTAAGTTTTTTATGAACATGATAACTTTACGGTGCTATCTATTTATTTTCTTGCACTGTTTTGCCTTACCATTAAGTATTTTCTAAGTTTAAGTTTTTAAATTCAGAATAAGTTTATTTATAAGAATGCTTTAGTCTTAGCATTTCTTTTTAGATAAATGTGCATTATGATTAAGTTTTGTCATGCTTTCACATAAGTTAGGTTTAAACTTTGCATTATTTGTTTTAGACATAAGTTAAGCTGAAAGTTCATTCTTTATCCACCAAGTGCACTTAGATGCCTCTATTTGAATGGAACCACCGGGAAGTTCATTTAGAGTAAACTTGTGATTAATTCAACCACCGTTGTTTAGTTACGAGTTTAAGTCAAGTTTCGCTTGTTTTCCCCACCGGTGATTGCAAGTTGTAACTTGTATGCGTGTTTTTAATCAGACCACCGTAGGGTTATTTTCATGCCTTTATGTGCATCTTCTTGTACTATTACTGAGACATACTTTATTTATGAATTTTCAGTTGATTATACAAAGTTGCTAAGCACCATTGAGCATTATGATGGCACAAACTTCCCTAGTTGGAATCAGGATGTGCTAAGCATTCTCAAGTTTTTGGATCTTGATTATGCGTTACGTGAGGATAAGCCAACTGCTCCAGCGGTTGGAACTCAAAATTATGTTGATAAGATAAGTGAGTACAACTCAAATTCAGAAAAATGGAAGAGATCCAATGAATTGGCAAAGATGGTCATTAGACAAACCATCATTGAGGCCTTGAGAGGTTCTTTGCCTACTGAGATCAAAGGTAAGGAATTATCAGTTAAGGAGTTTATGTACTCAATTGAGGAAATGTATAAGCGTAAGTTAGCCACTTTCCTCGTTAAGAAATTAGTGACCTCACGTTACAATGGTCAAGGTGCATTAAGGGCGCATGTTAATAACATGGTCTACATAGCTGAAAAGCTAGAAGTGCTTGGGATTCATA